>JAQGBB010001245.1:0-14130 GCA_034691745.1 Prismatolaimus dolichurus
TTTAAGTGACGTCATTAATGAATGACCCCTAAGGCTTCCAGACATGACGTCATATCCGCACGCGCCGCTATAGGTAAAATCGCTTGGTACCTGCGAGTACATGCTATCTGAACAGTTCTTCGACACGCCCGGAAAGGGGAAGAACTTGGAGAAGTGTCGTTCGCGATGGGGCTCGAAGCGGCATGTGAAGTAGTCGTAGAGACCGTACATGGCACCGGTGTAGTCGAACTGTGCGTCGACAGAGACGAGGATTCCGTCTTTACGACACTCGGTTGAGAAGACAAACGAGTCTGAAAAGGGTCAATTCGGGCGTTCTTTCTCCTTTGACCTATCAACTAGGCAGGGGTGTCTCCAGGGGTTGCCAGGTTGCTTGGGCAACTCCCCGTCCAAGAAAAAAATGAACAAAAACAAGGAACACAAAGAAAAATGCGAAATTTGTGCTTTTTACGGCGAGGCATTTGTTCCAAGTTCGAAAATTTTAAAAGAGTTCCAAAGTGAGAAATGTTTTATTTTTTTATTCGCGAGGTTTTTGTTTCACGAAAAAAATAAAAAAAATTTATTTTTTTATTTTTTCGTGAAACAAAAACTTCGCGGATAAAAAATAAAAAATTTCTCACTCCAAAACTTTTTTATTTTCAAACTTGGAACAAATGCGTCACCGTAGCTTTTGGCTACCTCCCCACATATCTGTCAACCCCTCCGAAAAGCTAGAGACTGCTAAATTCTAGAACTCTTGCCGTTATAGCAGTTGTTCTCGAAATAGTCGATGCGGAAGTCAGGAACGTTATTAACGCGGACAAATCCAGGTTTGCTAACGCGATTCTGATTGCTGAAGTGACAGAGTTGTCCAGTCCGATTGTACGACACCGAACGGCACGTCGTCGTCTTCGATTCATCCAAGCAAAGTCCGAGACATTCTTGGAGGTTGCGAACTCGTTGTGAGGATTGAACTTCCGACTTGTCCATGTACGAGTCCATAATCATTTCGAACTCGTACGTTGACTTGCAAACTTTTTTTGCTAAAAAACCATGAATGCATTTTCGATAGAATGTCCCTCAATCGTCGGCGATAATGACTCTCGATTTTCTTTCGACAAGTGCTGAAAGAACTTTTTTCATCTTTCCCGACAAAGGTTAAATCAAGTGTCAAGTAGTTGTAAACATTTGTATTAAAATCCATTACATTTCGAGGCAACGAACGACCGTCTTCGATGGTGGTACAAGGAGGAAAAAACTCTGGTATTCGAAAAATCTTAATCAAAAACGTCAGTCTAAAGGGGTCATACACATACTACATAATCAAAAAATTGAATTTTCGGATCCCCTCCCCTTTGATAATTACGATAACATATAGAGATAGGCTATCTTTTACATGGCCGGCTCGGCTGATTATGTAATATTGGATAACCCCAGAAAAAGTCCTGAAAAGCAAGCTTACATGGCACACAGTATTTCCGATAAAAGGAGTACTGATCTCTCGCGACGAGGTCGTGATCGAGATCAGCAAGCTGTTCGGGCGAGTAGAGTTGACAGTCGTGACTGAACGCATTGTGACCCTTGCGGTGATTGTAGGCGGCGCATTGGAAACGAAATTTCGGGTTCGCTGGATGTCGATCTTTCGTGCACGCCTCCTGACAGTCCCGCAGGTCGTACGGACCGGAGATTCGCGAGGTTTGATCTAAAGCTGCGCGTGGAAGACGGACGTAGATCGTCCGACATGAGTCGGTCTCTTGAGCAACTACAATGGTCAAGAAAAACGACCGTCCGGAAAAGTCGACAGGAAAACTATGAAGCTATCGATAGCAATGGGAGAATATAAACTTTCGAACAATTAAACATTACGTAACACCTAGCCACGCGCTTTCCGTTTTAATGTAGAACAAAGTATACAGTCTAAACAAGCCCACTTTTGACCGACCCCAGTACGAACTGTGAAGTGCACTTTTCGAATAATACCCACCAAGAAGGTGCAAATGCACGACTAGGAGGCAGAAGGCAGACGCAACACCCGACGACGTCATCATGTCGCGTGAGCAAGAAAGGCGATGTCCACGAAAGCGTCGACGAAGTTCACATTCGTAGCCGGATTCGAGTTTCTAAGAATCGAGAATCTATAGCTATTACTGACGATTTCGGGACTGGCATTTCATTTCAAGGAGGCTTTATAACGAAATCGAGGTCGACCAGAAGGCCGATTGCCGCGTCAAAAAGTGAGAAGCAAAAAAAGAGCGAGCATGCCGATGCCGAGCCGCGTTCAACAACCAACACGATAGTCTTGCCTCGCATGTTGCTGTGGTAACGGTCGTGCGAGGAGGCTGGAGTTGGAAGTTGTGGGCTGGCTCCGATGAGGATGAGCTGCTCTGTTTTTTCGTACGTATTGGAAGACTTTTTCGAATAAAACTCCGAATCGGATCGCTGGATATGCCAGTGTGTTGTTTGGCAGTTTACAAGATCTAACACGACACTGAAAAGTGAACGCTGCTAGACAGAAATCGCCATAATCATAGTGATGTAGTAACGCCGTAATTGACGAGGTCGCACTCGATGCCGATCGACTGATCATCGGGTACTCTCCTCCTCTGGCGGACGGAGCCGACTAGACGTGGGAAGTGTGCGATACATGTCTTTCGGACGGTTATCTCGTGGCAAACACGACTCATGCAAGGTTCAAGGCCATCAAACTCACACACCGGCAGTCGACGATTTTATCCGTCAGTCTGGCATAGGACATACTCCCTACGCACACTCTCACTTCGACACTGATTAACTCGAAATTCGTGAAACGGCCACCGCTCGGCCTCCCAACTAAGGCAATAGAAGCGGGAGGCGGGACCTCATTTTACTGATACGCATTTTTTGCCTTCTACATTGTTCTCGCGACAGACAAAGCGCTAAAGTCGACTGCAGCCAGATGGCCTCTGAGGCCTCAGGCGTGTACTTGAACGAGTTATAAAAACTCTTGTGCGGGATCCATCAATCCGTCTGAGGTTGCGATCCCCTAAAATGGATCGCAGACGTGTAATTTTTGCGAGGGAAACTCACCAATATCGTCTGAACGGAAGCAGCCTGACTTCAAATGATGTGCAGGTCATATGTCTACTTTCACTTCACCGCTTGCCTCCCTTGATCCGCATTATAAGTCACCGACCGTTTCCCCCGCTGAACACAGGTAGCTTGTTTCCTTCAGGAAGAGGATAATGAGGGTGTAAGAAATTACAGCAGACACGCCAAAGCATGACGTAACGACCGTCACAGCATGATAGCACGCAGCTAGGCAACACGAACGCAAACACTGGATCGCTTAGCTCAGCAGGCCACACTCATACACGTGTGTACACGTTCGCGGTCAAGCTTCTTGCTCAGCAACTTTCTCGAACAATATGCAGAGCTCAAACTTCGATCATGTGCTTCCCGTTGTCGACACTGGTATGCACACCATATGAGATCTTTTTGCCTTGACCGACTGTGAGTTTTAGGTGCAAGTCTTAGCCAGTACCTTCGTACACTGGAGACCATGAAAAGAAGTGAGGCTTAAAGGTCACTTCTCAACCTCTACACCATAATAAACCGTCTTCTTATAGCCTATGGCTTGAAAAGCGACGAGATATTTCGCCGAATGAAAGTTAGCACATTCGTCACGTTGGTACTCCAGGTTGCTCAGGTGGACCTGGAGGAAAAGCTCGTTCTTGAAGCCATCAAATCCGAAGCGACTGATTCAAACAGTAAGCGGGTGTATAGATTGAAACTCCAAATTCGTTGAAGGGAATGCAAAACTCTTTTCATCTATTTTTAGCTTCTCATTCTCATATGAGAAGCTATTGGGCGGCGGGGTGAGTTGAGGCCTCGTAACTCGTAAGCTTGAAATTTCTGCTTACTTTTTTCGGGAAAGCTAAACGCTAGAAAAATGCGGTTTTCGCAGAGGGTTCGTTAGGACGTGAGAACCAAGAACCCAGTGATTTGAAACCATTTTCGGAAATAAAAATTCAAAGAAAAATCAAAAGAAAAAAGCAGACATTGATGAACGCAGGCCACGTACCTCGAGCATGGTGGGTTGCTTTATTGGTTACCTACCTCCGACGACAAACGGAGGTCCAAAGTATCCGAGACTTATTACGTAAACAATTGAATAAGAAACTTGGTTGCCAAGAGACAACACCTTGCTTTATCCAGAACTTGACACGACAGCGCTTGAAACAAGTCTAACTGATCAAGAGTTGCGAAAGCGTGGAATCAGTACAACTGACCATGCAACGCTTCAAAGGTACTTCATCGATCGTCACGGGCATTGCAAACAGTTTCAAGCTGGAGATTTCAAGCAAATTCTTGCTGGCCTTTTATACTCAGCACAGTTCTGCGTACTGACGAATTATCACGAATTTTGTTGACCACCAGCATCAGGAAAGTTCTCTTGGGAATGTTTTGGAGTGTTCGAATTATGGAACAGCCAAGGTAGACGGACATACGGGCGGAAAGATGGTCAGATTTCTCGAGCAGGGACACAAGAAAGACGCTGCAGAGGGAGATTGTCTGCGCCCCTCAAAAAAAAATTCGGAAAAGTTTGGCGATTAGACGAGGGATTGAGAAGTTGTTCCAGATGTCCAGAACACCATTTCTCCGTTTAGCACATAATTATTCGACTTTGCCGCTGTTTGCCATCATTGTTCTTCACTTTTCCACATACTCACTAATTTCATTCCAAACATTTAGCGTCATACAAGGCGTTGGTGAGTTCGACTTCCAAGACGAGACGAAACGAGATGCCGCAAAGGCGCTTCTCATACTGCATAAACCGACGGACGTCGCTAAACCCTACTTGCTTCTCGACTGCAGAGACGACGAGCTATTCCGCAAATCACATATCATAGGCGGTTCGTTTATGTATTTACAGTTCGCATCCAGTGCTTATGCAGAACCTGTGCGGAGATGATTTCAACGGACAAAATACGGGAGGGATTATTTGCAAAAGTATGTTAATATAGCTAACTCATTTGTTCTTAAACCTTACAGCAATTAACTATCCACACACGCAACTGTCGCGAGCGACTAACTACGAACTTCGTGAAATGCTCGCTTACAAGAACCAACCGGGCAAGATTATCGTCGTGTACGATGAGGTTTGTGAACGGGGCTCATTTTTGGGGGTGGACGCTACCTCCATAGCAGATCAGACTTGATCGTCATTATCGTAAACTTCCTCTCGGTTCAAAAGAGAGACAACGATGATGATCATTGGCGGTGATCCCGGTTCTGGGGAAGGACGTCATCGACGGTATAAGGGGAACTTCTTCTCGGTCATGACAAACCTTCCTGTGGGGTAAAACGGTTCGAACACGAATAAGTCGAACTTTTTCTCGGTCCTTTGTCAGTTCGACTTACCTGAACTCCACTGTAGACAGGGCTTACTAATAGGAGGGCAGTCACCGGGGTAACTTGCGTACAACTCATGCCGAAGTGAGTACAAGGAATATACTGTACGTGGACCAGCAGCATATGCTACATAGGTCATACCGTAATGCTCATGTATGTTCAACAGAAAATTTTCAAAGCTAGGCGATAAATTACTTAATGATTATCAAAGGACGTGCTTTTCCTCACAGGTCGAGAACTACGCCCCCAAGGTCGCCTCCACCCTCGTGCAGCGCGGTTACGACAACATTTTCCTGCTCTCCGGAGGTTCGTGTACACCACCCTACAGCCATGTCGTTCATTATCCGTCCATCTTCTTCGTTCAGGCATGAAAATCGCGAATGCCAAATACCCAGTGGGTCTTCTCTGCGGGACACTTCCCCCGTCTGTGCTAGCACCGAGTGACGAAAAGAGCAATCTTCGACGAGCACGCACGAGTCGAGCAAACTCGGAGAGTTCGGGTCTTTCACGAAGTCTTTCAGTGCCGAGTGTAGCGAAGACCTCAACTGAGATTCGGAACAACTTCACTGATGCGGATCTTGCAGCTTTGCGCAAAGAACTCGAAACGAACCTTCGACCAGCGGTCGAACGCAGTATGTTTTTTCACCTATTCGCATATATTCGGAGCTAATTCTATTTGTGCAATAGGTCGTTTGATTCGAGAGACTGCTGCGTCGAAACAGCGACGAGAAGACTGTGTTGAAGCGCGGAATGCGAGATCCAAGGGACCCAAATGGGTTCCCAACTTTTAAATGACAAGTGGACACGTTTTGCTACACAACTTCCCTACCTACTCGACAAAAACTTGAGCAACTAATGGCTGTACATACATGTATGACGTCATTCCCTACGGCGCATCTTATGTACATTTTCGCCAACTTATTAACTTCTAAGTTTTGCTGTAAAACTATCCTTAATGCAAGACAGGATGACATGAGAACAGCTCTAGCTAGCTAGCTAATTAGCTAGATTGCCCAACTTGAAAAGCTGTCCATAACGCGTTCAAAAATTTACAGTTGAACAAGTAAAGAACGCAACGTAGCGAAACGTAAACCCGCACAATTCGAAGACTCGACATCAAACGAAGCAAATGTCACTTCAGACTAGGCGAGAAAACGAATCGATTGAAGTTCCCAAACCAGTCCAGTAGTCCAAAAGTACCAACGAGTTTTTCACTTCTTTCATTCGCGCTTCTTCGCCTCGCGCGCCCGCTGCCTCCACCTCTTGATCTCCGCGCCAACATCAGCAAAAAGTAGCGTCCCACCAAAAACAGCCACCGTTCCCAGCCAATGCAAGGGTGTGAACGCATTGCCAAAGTACACGATCGATATAAGCAGCGAGATGAACTTGCGAAGAGTTATCACAAGTGTCACCGTGAGGGAACTGAACTCAGTTGTCAGGGTGTAGACCGAACGAATACAAACGTATCTAAAGTCAAGCAGGTCTTTACTTAAGTCACGTGATTCATTAAAACTCACTGTGTCAGGACGGACATGATGAGCCAGTACCAGAGGATGGGGATCTCGACAGCAATAAGGGGAAGTCTTGTTAACTCTAGAACAACAGTAACTCGGAGCGATGCAGAGCGGGTCTGGGTGGAAACGAACCGGATTCGGTGAAGATCTTCACATGCGAGATAATGTCGGCCGAGAAGATCGCGAAGAAGGGGAGTGGAAGAGCGTGCTAAAAGACGTCCTTTGTTATGTCATATGAGACATGTACGGGGAGATAATACCTCGTGGTACGTACAGCAAAAAAGAGAGACTCGCGGGGATGTTTGCCGTATTGAGAGTAGAGCTTCTCTTGGAAGATACCGAGGAGGGCGGAGAAGAAAAGGGCGAAGGTGAGCATCCCGATGCCTGAGAAGAGAAGGTAGGGTATACTGAAATGACGAGCAATGTCTGTACCGATTAGCCATTCAACGTAGATGCTCAGGCCGAGGAAGCTTGGTTCGGTAGATGGAGAGTCCTGAGAAAATCGATGTTCGGGCGTGACTATGAGTACAGGACAGGAATGAAATGTGAATTACTGTAGACGATGAACGCCCGCCAGCGGATGACATAAGTGTGCATAGAATTATTCCTGCTGTGATCAACGCGACTGAGAAGTATTTCTGAGCATTATCTACAAAAGGGTTCTTGAATCTTCGAGACTGTTAGGCGTAAGGTGCAACGCACATCGCTTGTTGAGCAACCACATGCCCAAGAGCATATTCGCGAGAAGTGAGCCCTGAATGAAGCGAGAAAAAGGTTACACGACTGTATAAGAGAAAAGTATGCAGGCTTACGGAACGAAATATTATGTGCAATGGAAGCGGAATGTGGAACGTTAGCGCTTGATTATTGATCACGCTTACGAAGAAGAAGATCGAGACCATGATGAAATAGCTTCTGGAAAAAAGTAAAGCTAATGGCTAAGCTAGAGTATGTACGCTACCAAAGGACAAACCGTATCGGAATTTTGTTCTTCACGGTGAAGAACCTCATCGTGAAAATGAGACCCTCAAGAGTGATGAACAGAAACTCGGCAAAAGTGAGAAGATTCATTGCACCGGGCGATTTTCTGCAAAAAATGGCGTTGTTAAATTCCAACTCACATCCATTAGGTGAGCATGACACCTTACTTCACGATATGTTCGAGGTACACGACGCAGCTGCAACAGCTGAACATGACGGACAAAAACGGAAGTGCGAACGAATACATCTTGTGTCCTCCTTTATTGCTGTATCAGCACGTAATCACTTTACCCTAAAGTAAAAGCCACCACATTTGGTTTGAATTAAACCGCGAATAACAGAAGCAGCCACACGCAGAAACGCAATTAGAGCTTTGCGATTGCGAAATTTGAAGAAGCCAATGGTGACGAACGACTGCATTGGCTGGTTTTTGCTCCGAACAGCGATCTCAGCTACACACTCGACTAAGGTAAGGTGAACAAGACGAAACACTCGGCATGCCCGAAATTCCCTCAGACTAGATGCATTTCACGATTATCATTAGGTGCAGTTTCTATTTCAACAAAAGTGTGAAGGTTTACTGAGTATCTGAGCAAGATTACTTGTTAGCTAGTGAGCGTTCTGAAATTTATTTGTGAAATCATTTTGAGAGATTGATGACAAAGGTCAAATTCGAGAGATGAAAGGTCAAGTTTTATCATTGGTGCTATCTGTGTTGTCCTGCGTTTCCTCCAGTTTTTTCGAGTTTCTACCATTTTTATGCGTAGTCTGCTTCTGGGTTAACTAAATTTTATTTTCTCATTACCCTGAAGAATGCTGTCCTTGCTGCGAAATGCCGGTCGCGCCGCCGAGTTACTCGCAAACCGAGCGGGTACCGCCAGAGTTCAGTCGGCTCGCACTCTTATGTTACAAGAGTGTCACGGCCTTCGAATGCTCGAGAAGGCGGGTCTCTCCGTTCCTCGCTACGGTGTTGCGAGTTCACCAGACGAGGCGTTCCAGATTGCGACCGACATCGGCGGTAAAGACTATGTCATCAAGGCACAAGTTCTAGCGGGCGGTCGTGGCAAGGGCACGTTCGACAATGGTCTCCACGGCGGCATTCAGTTTGTCTTCAACCCGAAGGAGGCACAAGAGCGCGCCTCACGCATGATCGGCGCGAAACTTATCACGAAGCAGACTGGGGCAGCGGGCGTTCCTTGTCCGCAGGTGATGGTCTGCGAGCGCCTCTTCACGCGTCGCGAGGTTTACTTCTCAATCACGATGGATCGCCATCACGCCGGCCCTGTGCTGATCGGTTGCGCTCAGGGTGGCGTCAACATTGAGCAAGTTGCGCAGGAAGACCCTGGGGCTATCATCACCGAACCCGTTGACATTGATATAGGTCTCACCGAAAAGCAAGTACGAGAATTATTGAGGCCGTGTATCTATGTTGTGCTAGTGCATATCGTACAGTATGTAATATGCATATGATATACGATGTAATGGAATATACATATATTATTCTGCATAAACGCTGTGTACAATACGTTGTAACCACATTTTTCTTTTACACAGGCAAAATCCGTAGCCACTCGCCTCGGTTTCGCCGGCGAATGCCACGATCAAGCCACAAAAATAGTCCTCGGCCTCTACTCGGCCTTCCTGAAGTACGACTGCACCCTCCTCGAAATCAACCCCATGGCAGAAGATGTCAACGGTCGCGTCTACTGCATGGACTGCAAGATGCTGGTCGACGACAACGCCTTCTATCGTCAATCCGAAGTGTTCTCCTTAATCGACCACTCTCAAGAAGACCCGCAAGAAGTTCGCGCAGCAAAAGCGAACCTAAATTACATCCGTCTCAGCGGCGACATCGGTTGTCTCGTCAACGGTGCCGGTCTCGCGATGGGTACAATGGACATCATCAAACTCCACGGTGGTGATCCCGCAAACTTCCTCGACGTCGGCGGAGGTGCCACCGTTGCACAAGTGAAGGAAGCATTCGGAATCATCACTGCCGACAAGAATGTCCACGCTATTCTCGTCAATATCTTCGGCGGTATCATGCGATGTGATGTCATCGCCGAAGGAATCATCGAAGCGGCGACGGAGTTGAAGTTGAATGTTCCCATTGTGTGTAGGTTGCAGGGTACGCAGGTTGATGATGCGAAGGCACTTTTGGCGGCGAGTTCCCTCCGTATTCTTGCGTGCGAGAATTTGGATGAAGCGGCGCGCATGGTTGTTAAGTTGGCACGTATTGTTCTCATGGCGCGCGAGGCGGCCATTGATGTGAAGTTTCAGTTGCCCATTTAGGGACTGTCCAGTCACTTACCTGACACGGAGACGAAGTTTGTTTTCTCCTGTTATTTAGCTGTAATATTTGGAGTTTCTTTCTTATTAAAGTTGTAGTTGAGCTGCTTGAATTACAGAAGAAGCTTTGCAGTTGCAGAAAATAGTCTGCTTTTTCACACGTAGTGTATGCATGCATTGCGTTGTATGTATATGCATGCATACGTAGTGTATGTATGCATTACGTTGTATGTATATATACGTATACTTTGCTTGTGTGGTCATTGAGGAGTGCTTTCGTCACTAGCTTTTTAACTTGCTCTGTATGTAGCATTTTTCGCTATTCGACTGCTGGCGTTGTTTGCAACACCTGTAGATCAGGTGCCGGAGCAGGTGGTGTAGGAGTCGATTTTTCAACGTCGCTTAGATTTTGGCCTGCTAGCTAGACAGGATGAAGTGTAGTCGTGTGCATTGCTTGCATTGCAGTGCGTTCGCCATCTCGAGTGATTTTTAACATACGCGCAACTGTCTTGTATTAACTGCCGCACTCCTGCGTGGCTTCCTCTGTGGTCATTTCTCCTCAGTGTCATCGCTCTCTGTAAAACTCCGAGGCATTTAGCTTTGTTATTACCTAGTGCAGGCGTGGTAGAGATCCCTCGAGCTTTGCTTGGTATTCTCTCCATTGTGTCGTGCTTCGTTCGTAGAACTATGCAGAAAAGGTAGGATATACCCATTAGCAAGTAGTATTTTACTTTTCCTCAAGTTTATCGTCTCGTTTTCTCGCTCTTTTCGTCTTTGCTTGGTTGACGCCCTCTGCGACGAATACTAAGTCGACTGACGTTTAATAGTCTACCTAGGCGTTAGCTTCGCCTTGCCATTTTCGACGCACGTGCGACACTGTGTCTCTGATGTCTGCGTTTACCGTTCAGAGACCTCTCTCGACCCACCGACGCATCGGCGATGGAGTTCTCCCCTGTTCGACCAATCGACGATTTTCTCCTCGAGTCGGCCCGCTTTCAGATCCCCGACTTTCGAGACCTCGAGCGCTGGTCGAACAGAATTATATCGAACCTTCTCTACTATCAGACGAACTATTTCGTCGTTGTTCTCGTCATGTTTCTCCTTGTCGGGTAGGCATATGCAGTGGTACCACCCGTTGAAAATGCAGGGAAGGGGAATCCATTCTTGACCGCTTCTTGTTTAGACTAGTCCAACCGCGGGAGATGTTGCTTGGATTTCTTGCTGTTGCTGGTGCGTTCTCGGTGTTTGCGTACGCGACGAGTCATAATGAGGAAGCGACGCGATTCAAAAAGGTAAATGAATATGTACAGTACATACGGTAGTACGTACAGTACATATGTACAGTACATGCATATAAATACGTACTGTAAAGCGAAGCATGACAGCCACATGTTAGCTTGCGTATCCTCATCTTCATTTTTCTTTCAAGGAACATCCCCTAGTAAGCCTGTTCGTGATCGCCGGCGCCGGTTACCTGATCGTCTACATGATATCATCGGTAATCGTCTTTCTGTTCGGCATCGCACTCCCACTCCTCCTCATCTTCATGCACGCCTCTACGCGCATGCGATCGCTGAAGAATAAGCTCGGGGGGAAGCTCGAGGCTATTGGTTTTAAAGATTCACCGATGGGGCAAGTGCTGGCGATGATCGGTATTGAGTTGGACAAAGTGACGATGATTCTTTGAAGTGTGGTCGAGCGAGTGCTGAACGGACGGATGCATGCAGACACATTGCTTTCTGATATTTATTTTGACTCATTTTTTTGTTCTTCCGCCCTGCTGGCTTTATATCGCGGTTATACGAGTCGGGGAGCTTTCATCCCGTAATATGCTTGCTTGCGTACAATAAGTGCTGTACGGTAAGGGCATGTGCTTGGCGTTTGCTGTTCTATATTATTCGACTTCCATAATCGTCTGCTGTGCCGTAGCGAATGCGGTCCATACAGTGAGCATGTGAATATCATTTTATCGATTCTGGCGAGCCTGTTTAGCTAGGGACCATCTCGGAACACTGTACGTGTCCGTAAATACAGTAAACATATTCTGCTTCTACAAGTAGTCTAGTACTGTTTTTGCTCTCTTCTAATCGTGTGTCAAGCCTACGCATCTGAGTTTATCAGCTTCCTGCCATTAATTGTCCTTGTCGACTTTCTTCACGGGGCCGTCCATTTATGACGTCACTTCATTTTTGCGGCTTTTTTACCCCCCTCCCCTATTTCATACATTATAACACATAAGCATAGCCTGTTTTGCACATAAAGTCATACAGGTCCGACACCCCCCCTAATCCGTGACGTCATAAATGGACGGCCCCCACTGGTAAAGACAACATGAAGAAACTGACGTTCTCTTTTCGATGAAGACGGCACGTTAGAAACAACAGCAAACAAACTGTAAACGTTCTCTCTTACACGTTTATAAACGACGCAATAGCGGTACAGTACGTTATCCACGAATAAACGCGCAATGTCGTCAAACAAAATAGTCTAGAGCAGCAGTCCCTACAAAATTCTAAGTTCTCTGCCTGTACTGTACGTAAACGTTCAAGATCGAGACTAGCGTCACGTCTCCCACTCAAAGCGTATTCTGCTGACTTTGAAACCAACTACCGAAGCGACTCGGTTTCTGAGGTACCCCCGACTCGGTCGTGCCCCCACTACCGCCAGCGCTGCTTCCACCACTACTTTCGGTCGGCGGTTTCGCGCCCAACACGCTCGGATCTTCGGGAACGTCTTCCGGACCGAGAGGCTTGAATGACGACGCCGTGAAGTGCGTGATCAAGACGCCCGCACCCTCGATCATTGCGAGGAGAATCCCACCTATGTGCGGGTTAGGCATCGATAAAGCACTGGCAAATCCCCAACAACAATAATTCAATCAACTCTTACCGACAACTGCTGCTCCGAATGCTGCTGAAGGGCCCGCTCTCGCTGTCAGAATGGCTCCTGTTGCGGCTCCGCTCGCGACCGAGTTCCACGCGTCTTCCTTCCCGCGTGCGAAGGCCAGACAGCAATCGCAGCTACTGAAGACGGCACCCCAGGCGGCGAATTGACCTACAGCAAATGAAACACTTGCGCTTGTCCACAAAGTGATATACACGCTTTTGCGCTTACCGCCTACAATGGGCGCTCGCTGCTTCATCAAAGCCATAGCTCCGGCTAGCCGACGACGCTAAAACACGATTGAAGAGGGGAATGCATGAGACCATTCGAGGTAACTCAAGTTGTACGCCTTACCTGCGGAGCACCTTTGAAACCCTTCACTGCGTTGAAAAGGGCGCCACCGATTGCGCCCATCGCAAACGCGCCACCGCAATCGTCCACGATTCGCCATGGGCTATTAGCAGGAAAAAATATGGAAACGTGAAATATTACGGCGATTCCAGCAAACATCTGGGCATTGTACCAGACAAGAAAGCTAGCGATAGCTGTTGTATCATAAACAATAAGGACTAGACAGCGGTTCTAATGTGCGAAACTAGCAAGACTTCTGTTATTACAGCAATAGTGTTGTCAACACTACTATTACAGCCTTGCTGAGCGAAACCATAATAATGCAGTCATCTGCCTTTACCAAGGTTCTCGCGAGTATTCTTCCATTTGTGAGCGGATTTCGTTGCGAAACTTCAACAGAACTGAGCGAGCTCCTCGTCGAAAAACTTCAGTTGCTGACGCAACTCTAGAAAGTTGTCGCGTCGAAAAAATTTCCAAAACTTCACGAAGTCATTACACGCTATTTCGACCCAAGCACATAAAGCTGTGGCTAAAGATATTTTCGGCTCTTCTCTTCTACATGTGCTATAAAAACTTTCTCTGAACGTTCTTTTTTGTAGGGAGCTATATAGGGAGAGATGCAAGCAGGCATATGCCTATAGTACGGCGCAGCAATTGCGTCAAATAAAAAAAAAAGTACGCGGAATCATCAGTCATTGAGATCGAATAAAAAAAAAGTACGCGGAATTGTCCGTCTTTGACCGAA
>JAQGBB010001246.1:0-14128 GCA_034691745.1 Prismatolaimus dolichurus
ATTTCCTATTACTGTTTGAGCTTGTTTGGATCAGCTTGGTCTCACGATCTGTGTTTTGAATTGCAGGTCGTCACGCGTCGCGAAATCCCAGTAAAAATTCGATATCAGACGCAGCTCTTCTTCAAACTTCACGTCGACCGCTTCGGAGGAGCAAATTTTTAGACAAACTGCTCAAGTGGCTGGCAAAGGGTAATTGATCGCGTGCTTCATAGATCGATTTTTGGGCGATCGATTATTGTGGTTTGGATCGTTGTTTTGTATTCGCAGGAGAACGCGTCCGCCTTTGGCAGTGTACTTGAACGATCTTCTCTCCGGCTTGTCCTACATGCTGACGCACGAGGTCGCGCAGGTTAGCTCGATCAGCGGCGAGCGTTGGTAAAAATGCTCTGACTTTATAGTAGCGATTATTTTTATTTGTGCAATTTCCTTTTTTTCAGTATTTTCCCGTCGAGCTTGAGCCAACGTTGGAGGACTTTTTCCGCCAGCTCATTGCGTGGTTGTACAGTCAGAAGGCTCAGATTAGCGGCGATCGATGGGCGCAGACGCTTCAAGCTATTGATGTATAATTGTGTTTTGACCAGAAACTTTATTCGTATTTTAATTTTATTTATTTTAATTTTTAAAATATTTTATTATTTTAAATAATGATCATTTAAGTAAACATTTTTAAATAATAATAATTTAGATAAATATTTTTAAATAATAAATAATTTACATAAATATTGGCTGAGATGAGACGAGGGGAATCTACCGCTTCTTCGTCAGACTGGTAACTTCGTTCAGGTAAAACAGGAACCTTCTCGTTGCAAGAGCTTTTTTAGTCAAAAATAGTAATGAACTGAATTTCCTGAAATTTCCAGTAAAGTAAATTTTTAATAGAGCTAAAATTATTTTAATTTTGAATGAAAATTATGCTAAAAAAAATTTTGTATAGTTTTTAACAAAATGTTCAATTTAAAACAAACATAAAATGTTTGCATAATTAAAAAATGTTTTATTTTTATCCCGCCGTCGTAACAAGGAGTCCCTTTCCGGCCAAATTAAGGAGGTAAAACTACTTTGCACCTACCTTGCCTTCATGGTCATTTGGAACACTAAATCTAGGGAAAACCGCATGTTCCAACTTTGCAAATATGGCTTCACATAATATGCTAAAAAAATTATAAACACTTCATGAAAAGAGTTCATTTTTAGTCACTCTTTTTCTAGTAAAAAGTACGATTTTCGTATTTGCAGGTTCTTCCAAATACCGTAACCGATATTCACATCGAAGCAAAAAACACTTCGTTTACCACGTTGACTACGCCGTGGCCACTGTCTGCACCACTCTGCAACAGCAGCGTAAATCCGTTGTCGGCAGCTGATTGCTTCTACTATCGCTTTGCAACGACGGCGATGCGGTGCCAGGGCTGCGTTCCATACCCGCACAAGGTGTACCTTCCGGGCCAGAACGTCACCACTTGTCTGCCGCTGGCGTATGTTTCGCTGATGACCTCGTGTCCGTGGGTATTCGACAGAGCTGAATGTCTACCGCCGTGCAGTGAGCTCTCGTTTACCATGTCTATCACCTACGACATATTCTATACGGAACGATTTCTCGAGGACCGAAACGTCGCACCGGATGCGATGGTAAATTTCTACTAAAATGCTAAAAACGTCTCGCAGGCAAAAGTTTTTGAGACGTAAAAGTTAAAATATCAAAGATTTTAGTTAAAAAAAAATTAAAAAATCCAATAAATAAAATATAAATATATAAAAATATACGTAAATAAATACAGCATGTTTTTCAGAATTTTGCTCAAAGTCAAAGAAATAAAATTTTTAGAAATTAAAGAAGAAAGAGAAGTGATCAAATTTAGCTTTTGATATTTCATGTGGAAGTTTTTAAACGTATTTAAAAACGTTTTTGTGTCATTCTAGGACGTTAGCTTAGTCCGATTGGGCTTCTCGAGCATGGTTGTCACGACCATCGAATACGCGCAGAGCGTCACGCTCGAGACAGTCGTGGCCAATTTTGGCGGTCAGCTTGGACTCTTTCTCGGCGCGTCGATTATCACGATTATCCACGCGTTTGAAACAATACTCGGCGTCGTTGCATCGAAACTATTAATGATGAAGAGAAAGAAGTGCGGAAAATGATAAATAACGTCACGGCGGCGACGTAATTACTGTAGCTTTATATCTTTCTGTGGTCACATTTATATTGAATATCGTCAATGGCAATTGTGTTTTTCACCGAGAAAGTCGGAAAATTCCCGTAAATTTAATCTTGGAAGTCCAAAATGTTAAAATGTACCACTCATTACTCACCAGTCTATACTGAAGGAAGTAGAAAAAGTGAGACTAATCAGATCGAAACATTTGAGCACTTATTAATTGATGTTCAGAAACATACACCATAATCGGCCATGCACCAGCATGATGATGGCTTCAAAAATTTGCGTCCAAACGTTGACTTATCGGCAGCCGGAAGAGGAACTCTGTCTAGGCGAATGCTTGGACAGAACCGGGGGCGGGGCGTGCACTGTTAGTAGGACAGTGCATGATGCCTCTCTCCTGAACGCAGAAAATTTGTCGTCTCAAGCGCGAAAACGTTAAAATCACGGGTTTTCGTTTATCGCGAACTCTGCTCTCTTCAGCTCATCAGCTGACAATTGACTCACAGAAAATGTAAATTTGTTTTCATTTTTTGCATCTTACCAACAAGCAAGCGAAGCAAGCACTAAAAAGCAGGCAGACTAACTGGTCATGTTTACATTCTTGACATGACTTGACATGACATGGAAGAATGACTTGACATGACTACCAGCGGTCAAACGTAATTTTCGATTTTGTCGAGAACGAAGCATCGCAAAGAAACATTCAATAGTTAGTAGGGTTAGGAGGGGGAAAATTTCCACGCGGAAATCCCCGGGGATTCAAGTGATGCTAATTTTTAAAAAATCTCTTATTCACTAATCAAGAAATTTTTAAAAAATTTTTACGCCATGCTGCTAAAAATGCAACCAAAAGTATTGTTTTTGACAAAACTTGAGCCGTTTTTCCACAATTTGGTAGCATCACCGATACAGTTTGCGTTAAAGAACCGCAGTACTGAATGCAGTTTACTCTAGAAAATGGCAGCTTCCAGCAAATTATGTGGTCAATCTCACTTGATGTTGAATACTACCGTACTTTTTTAATAATCCGAGGGATTATTCCAAGCGAGTGATTATTGACCGACGATGCATTTCTGGTTGACAATGTATTTTTGGCTGAAAACGTTGCATTTTTGTCAAAAAGCAGCAGTTTTTTTTCGAAAAAGCTTCGTAAATAATTCATTTGCAACTAAAACGACGCTACTCGTAGATATTATTGTTATTAGAATTGTTCTCGCTGTAAACATGATGTACTGTATGAAAATCAGAAAAACCGACAAAATTAAGGCGAGACATAAGCGTGTCGGTAACAGCATGAAAAGTCGATATTGAAACCAGCAATGTACACATAAAAACAATCGAGAATCGTAGCAGATGACGCAGTCAAGCATAGTGAGCTAAGAATGAACATGCGATTGTCGGTAAACAAACAGAAAGAAAATCGATATTTTCTTTCAGTAACGTACACAGTTGTTAGATTCATTTTTTCCACTATTGAGGCGAACGGTCTTTCCCGGCCACGGCACATGAGAGTTAATTTATGCACGTGTAAGCACTTCATAGCATAGCGTAACCTACACGAAAAAGTCGATAATCGTAGCCCATCATGCAAATCAAGCACAGACAGCTAAAGTCGAATCGAAAACGAGCTCACAAAGTCGGGCACCTTCGCAAGTGCGTGCTTAAACTCGCTAAACAAAAGTTGGCCGTCCTGATCGAGATCAGCTTCATCAAAGATCTTATCGACAAGATCCTTCGCTTCGGCGTCGCTCAGAACGTTGTCACCATTAGCACCGCTCGTCAGACGGTTGACGAGTTCGGGAACATCGCTACGCGAACAGACGCCGTCGTCGTCAAAGTCGTAAATTTTGAGAAAAAAATGAATAAGTTGATAATCGACTTTTCGTCCGCAATGCGAACCTCAACGCGTATTCTGCCTTGATGCTAAAGCTGGCGTTCTCGCTGAAGACGGTCATCATGTCGATGAAGTCCTCGAAGCTAATGACGCCAGGCTCGAGCGTGAACACTTTGCAAATGCGATCGCGAAACGGGTTTACGGCAAGCTCGTCGACGCTCTGTAAAGTAAAGGAAAAGGAAGGAAAGACAAGGAAAAATAGGAAAGAAAAAACACACACACATACAAGGAAAAAAATTGATAATCGATCGAGAAACGTACTTGCACGACGCTGATCGGAACGCTAGCGTGAACGTCTACGCGATGGTCGCCGGCAGTGGTCGCGATGGCGGAGAATCTACGATAAGCTTTGAGAATTTCGTTCCTACGCACAACTACACCAGCGCAAATACACGGCAACAGAAACTATGTAAAATTGAAAAGCGAAAACTCGAACTTGCCAATTGGTCACGAAGCTCGTAGCACTCTACCAATGACCGCTTAGTGTATCCTGCTACCACCCCTGGGAACTGGAAGAAATCTGTCACCGTCGATAACAGCGCTCTTCCGGTGGAGATGTGTCAAATAGATTGAATATTGGTGCTAACCCTGCAAGCTGCGATTGACGCTTTTTATCGAATACAGATCGATCAGATTCATTAATTTTTCTAGAAACGAGACATGATAATAAGTGACAAACAGATTTCGAGTAATATTTCATCTTTAAACGCTCCCGACTAAGCTTGCGTGAACATCAGCTGTTTTGCAGAATAGAACAGCAGTACTGCAAGCCTGTTCATGGGAACACAAATGTTCGTAGTTTATCTCTTTTAATAGTGTTCTATCAATAGCACTTACAACACCTCGCCAATACTTGACAGCACGAGGTTCGCGATCAATGGCAAGCCCAAAAACGGCGCGATGCAGGCTGAAAAGTAAACGCATGTGTAGGCCGTCCAATGCTGTTTGCATTGCACTCATTCTCACGCCTGTGATCGATCGCCTGAAAACTTTTCTCGACATTTCTTAGCTCGGTAATTCAGCTTGTGAAAAAATTCTTTTAAACTTGCTCTCCGGTGCTGAGTTATAAGCATTCGAATTTATTTGTGTTTTGAAATGGCGGGATGCTTTTTTGGCCCTGCCGACCGTATTTTTACCCCCCCTACCCCCCTGAAAATTTTTGTAAAAATCAAGAGCTTTTGTCACGTGACGCCGACCGGTCGATTGTGTTGTGACGTAGTTATCGATTGATTCTTCTAGGGCGATCTGAACGTCGAGCATCTACGGCGGCGCGGCTTTGACGCGCTTGCCATCCTCAACTTTGTCTGCTTGTACGGTGGCGGCTTCGGCGCCGAGGACGTCGAGAAGGGTGGTCACATCGACGCCGCCGACGAGCGTCTCCTCCCGCTCGACCGCGTCTCCGACCGGATGGAATCGATCGACAACAGAGAGGATTCGACCACAATAGATATCGATCGACGCGCTGGGGTTGGCATGTCGATTTTGCGCGACTTTGTTGTGACAGGCGGACGGCTTTTGTGCGCGGGGCGGACGATGTCGCCGCGTGTGTGACGTGAACTAAAAAAATCGATAAATTACCGATCATTGTGTATGACTTTTTACATTTCTGTGTCGTGTTTCTTATGTGCAATGGTGAAGAAAAGCTCTTGTTTACTGATGTGCGCTAACCTTCAGAATTAGCGGCAAACATGTTGCCCAAGCCTTGGCTGCTCAAGTCGATGCCGGTAATCGATACATAATGTACGTAGCAAGCTGAAGCTTTACATTTGAACGGAGCACATATTATGCGAGTAGAACTTTATTTTATTGATTCTTTGATGGAGAACGAACAATCAAACAAGCGAGAGTAAAGTAATCTGCAAACGAGAGTACAATAATCTATAACGAAAAAATCCAAAAAAATTTTCAAGATTTAGACGAACATCCGAACACGATTTAGAAGCACATTAGTGTGAACACAAAAATATTGATCACAAGCAGAAATGCTCTCTAATATGTATCTAGCTTAAGTATTATGCAATTTTCCGTGCGCAGTTCGTTAGCTGAAAGCCAATATGCACACGCAAAGTTTGACGATCGATATTTTTGGAAAGTATTCAGCAATCGATCTCTACTTTTGCACAAATTATCGACTGATCCTATAGTAGAAATTGCGTTAATCACTCGTCTCTAATATGTACGTAGCTTGCGTGCTATGCGTTCGAAAGTTTCTAACTTCTTCTCGAGAATAAAATCGAAACGAAAAGAGGAAAAAATGGAAAAAATACGCCGACCACCAAGGACCAGAAGATGATTGACGAAGCCAAAATGAAACGTAGTAAGCTTCACTTCATCATCCAGAAACATTAGTTTAAATTCATTCGAAATGTTATCGATTAGTTATTACGCGTCGTTACGTATTTTGAACGCGCGCTAAACGTGCGACTGTCATTCGTCGCAGCCGAATGGCGCGACAGAAGCGACCTCTAGTGACGGGCCAATCGCGAGCGGCTGCCAACTTGGCTTAGATGCGAGAAAAGATAGGTAGAGCGTCGATTCTTTGCTCGCTTGTGGAGATGTGCTCGAATCTGCGCGTGTTCTGTCTTTGTATTTTTGGCGAGATCGTCGTTGACGTGTTGCACGATCTCGAGTCGCTGGCGATTGACGCCAGAGAATGACAGCGTCATCGAAATCGCGCAACTGACTTTTGACGCGTGTGTTGTAGAAAGACAAGTCTGAGCCGTGTATAGGTTTTCGTGTTTTTTTTTGCGATTGGTGGCTGGCTTTGCGACGGCCGGACTGCTGTGCACTTTTTGCATGTTAGACGTTCAATAAATGATGCACGCATTTCATTGAGTTCGCTTCGATCTATTGGCGCGTACGTTCTCGCACATTTTGGGCAATTTTTTCGGTCATCGCTTTCTGATATTCGTTAAACATATAAAATCTGCGTGCACGGGCGATCCTCTGTTATTTAGCAGTGATCGGTTTCGGTAGCTTCGTCGTGCATCAGACGTAGATGTGTGTTTTGCTGTAGTATCTCATTTTACGTGCAGACTATTTGCATAGCAGCTAGGAAAACTTTTTTTTAGCGAGTATTTGAATGGCGTTGGCGTTGTAAAGAGTTTTTTAATTCTGACGTTGTAAAACTCACCGTTCGTGCGGCTACAACGTTCAACTGCGACGAGCCGATCTGAGTCCGATCGATCAGCGAAGAGGTCACTGCAGCGACGGCTTGCAGTCGTGCTGATTTTGAGGTGAATCGGCAGTGCTGGCTGCAAAGCTTTACGTGTCTCGCCTAGAAAGCGATGCCAAGTGGCGTCGAAGAAGTACAAAGTCAGGTGCAGATTTGTAGATTTTAGTCAGTTTTTTGCATTGACAGAATAAAATTTTTTCTATCATTTTTTTGGTTTCTTTTGCGTCTCTGTTTTCAAAGAGGCTCCGTTGTGGCTGTGTTGCGTCGCTTCTGTTTCTCTTTTTGCGTCGCCGAGTCGTTCGTCAAATTTTGAACGTTGGAGACACATTTCGACGTCGCCGATGTTAGGCCACTCAACTGTGACGTCGCGCAGTGGTCGGCAGCTGTTCGCCGAAGTCTGCTCGCAAATCGGCGAGTCTCTTCGCTCTCTGCGAATGTCTGTCGCGCTTCCGACCACGGCAGTGGCCTTTAACGAAACCGCACGCAATTAGGGAAATTCAGAACGCGTTCATTTTTTCGTTTGGAGCGATGAGCTTGCTGCTGTCGATTCGACGTGCTGCTGAAGTTGATCTAGCTGAATCTGCTCAACGTCAACGTGTTTACTCGCCACGATGACGCCTCACCGCCTCGAGTTGGTGACGCCTTTCTCGGCCTCACTCTGGAAAAGTTGACCGGCCTTTGGGGATTCGGAGCCGGAGATGCAGCCAACCTCAGCGACTTTTTCGTTTGTCGTCCAAACTGACACAGTTGCAGATGAGTGACAGCGATACGCTTGGTGGTCCGATGAGCTAGTTTTTCTTTGCAATGATCGCCGATCTTCGAATCGAGCGCCTCGTCGTCCACGACTGCACGAATTTCCCACTCGACGACGTTAGCAGCTATCACGTGACCGGTTGTCCGGCTTTCGATCCCGCTTTGCGCCATTTGGATTTTTCGGACGAGCAGCTCGAGAAGGTTTGTGTGCGAAACGTTGCGTATTCGCTGTCGCCGTGGCGATCGTGCGAGGCGATTACAACGATGCGACGAAGGAGAGCTTCGAGCTCTGCCCAGTCGGCAACACCGAGCAATCGGCGAGGTTCGCGGCAGCACTCGGAAGTGGGTCGGTTGCCAGTCGGTGTTGTCGTTAACAGATTTTGCACTAATGACGTCGCGATCAGCGCGGCTTCAATTGTGCCTGCTTTGAGGGTGGAAAAGTTTTAAAGACGGTGACAGCTGAACTACCGACTACCGGCGCTTGAATAGCTTGCAGCTGCCCATTTGATTGGAACGTGCTGGTGCCACAGTCTCTACACAGCACGTGAGTTTATTTCTAACAAAGCGGAAGCTGCAGATCGTATCTCTGTTTCTGAATGCGCTTCAATAGCTTGCAGCTGCCCAATCGATTAGGACATGCTGTTGCTATATTCTTCGCACAACGCGTGACGTTACCTTTCACAAAGCAGAAGCTGACGATTGTATCTTTTTTCTGAATGCAATTCAATAGTTTGCAGCTGCCGATTCAAATGAGAAGTGCTGTTGACGCGCCCTCTACACAACACGTGTATCTCTCTCGAACACATTAGAAGCTACGATTTTTTTTTTCATGTGCTTCAATAGCTTGCATCTGTCTAATCGATTAGCACATGCTGTTGCCAAATTCTCTACACAATACGTGAGTGTATCTTTAAGAAAACAGTAGCTGGGAT
The DNA here is from genome assembly GCA_034691745.1 of Prismatolaimus dolichurus. Lineage (NCBI taxonomy): Eukaryota > Metazoa > Nematoda > Enoplea > Triplonchida > Prismatolaimidae > Prismatolaimus > Prismatolaimus dolichurus. Next base: position 8,914 of record JAQGBB010001246.1, read on the forward strand.
CGTATCTTTCTCTGAGAATGAGCTCTATCATATTGCCGATGCCAAATCGCTTAGGACCTGCTGTTGCCACATTCGCTACACAGCACGTGAGTCTATCACGCACAAAGGAGAAGCTGACAATCGTATCTTTGTTTCTGACTGCGCTTCAATAGCTTGCACCTGTCCAGTCGATTAGGACATGCTTTTGCCACATTCTCTACACAACGCGCGAATCTATTTTTTACAAATTCAAAGCTGACGATCGTCTCTCTCTTTCTGAACGCGCTTGAATAACTTGCAGTTGCCGAATCCATTAGGACGTGTTTTGCTGCATTCTCTACACCGCACGTGACTCTATCTCACGCAAATTAGAAGCTGACGATCTTATCTCTCTTTCTGAATTCGCTTTAATAGCTTGCATCCGACCAGTCGATTAGGACATGCTGCTGTCACATTCTTTACACAACACGTAAGTCTATCTCTCGCAAAGCAGAAGCTAACGATCGTTTCTCTTATTCTGAACGCGCTTGAATAACTTGCAGCTGCCGAATCGATTAGGACGTGCTGTTACCACATTCTCTTCACAGCACGTGACTCTATCTCGCACAAATTAGAAGCTGACGATCCTATCTTTTTTCTGAATGTTGTGAACTGCTGTTGACGCTTTCTCTACACAACACGTGTATCTCTCTCGAATAAATTAGAATATAAATAATAATATAAATAATAGCTTTCGCCAATCGCTTATCCTTGGGGCAAAACTATAGACAATGCGTTTATCGCTGAGCTGTATGCAACAGTATCACACGTATTCTCAATCTGATGTTCACTTTGTCGGCATCCAACAGGCATGCGTATAAAACTCACTTTCCGCTCTGACCAGCAAAGACAATGCCCGTCGTTGTGGAAGATCGAGCTAAACTGCATAAAAGTAGAAAAAATTTGATTCACGTCTGGACGAAACCGTGCACAAACATCGCACAATTATGCAAATGAACAACTGCTGAACGTCGGTTCTCCTCTCTAATCTGTATACACATTACGAATGTATCTGTGGGGTATTTCACATGAAACTCCCTACTGTTGGCAAGTTTTTCAAAGTTGAACAACCAGTTTTCTCGCGGTTGGCCGCACCGATTTTGAATTCAAAGGTGTCGAAATGAAAGAAAAATTACAGGCATCATTTTCACAGCTTGGAATCCAAAATCGGTTCAGCTATCGAGAAAACTGGTTGTTCAACTTTGAAAAACTTGCCAACAGTGGGTAGTTCCATGTGAAATACCCGACAGAAGTATTGCCATAGAGAGCGACGAATGTGCAATTCGCGGCCACTGATCGAGGTTTCGGTAAAACCCGTAAAGTTTTGGTTAACAGTCTTTGGGGTAAGAGTGCCATGGGCAACCACGCAAAGATTACAGTATGAAACTCGCATTTGACATCATGGTACTCCTAATCTCGCTGATTGTATCTACTTGTAACTTTATAAAAATATACCGTAGTCATCTTCCATTGCTGTAAGAATTTGGCGAATTCAAGCAAGTAAAACATGGGCGCAGCCATGTTGTGCAGTCAAAAGCGTATGTGTAAACTCTAGGGCGCTGCCATGCCAATTCTTATAGCAATGGTGGGCTGAAAAATAAAGTTACAAGTGGATATTAGCGATTTGCAGTGCTCAGCCCAGGCTTTGTTGACAGTAATTTTGTCTAACTATCCGACATTTTTTCCGAAGTTTTAGGGCACGATGTTTATTCAAAGCGCAATTAATCTGGCATAAGCCAAATCCAACCAGAATTTTTTTTGTTAGTCTCATTTTGAGACGGATAATTTTTATTGAGATGAAATATATCTCATTCGTTAATAATTCAACGCTGTGTTGTAATAACGGCAAATTGTGCAATCTGAATTCAACTGATGAACCTATCAGAATTTGCATTGCAGGCAAACTTTACACGTACAAACGCACAATGCAGAAACCCGCGATCTGACTGATGAATACCAGAAGAATGTCCACACTGTTCCTGACTGCTAACCACCACACCATAACTAGAGTGACTACGCATACACCCTTCGTCGTATTGTTAAATTTCCAGGCCAAAGGTTTTGTTCAAAGAAAATACCAGAACTTGTGAAGTGCGAGCGCGATGAAAACTTAACTCGGCGGATCGGAAAAATTAAGTTTTTTTTTCTATTTTCTGTGGAGCAAAAGATTTTTTTGCATCCTGCCTGTAGCGCGAAGGCGTGTATTACCCCGGGTTAAACCGAAGAGACTGATGAGCAGAGTCTCACGCAGGCCTCGTGCGGTTACGTCCGTGTATGAGCACGAGTGTGGCGAGTTCTACACTGGAAGTCCTGATTGACGAAGAAGCCAAGCATTGCGAGTTTGGGCATTGTCAGTTCGAATTCAAGCATTGTCAATAAAGCTTGGGCTGAGCACGTATACGCCAATGGCCTCGTCCGCCAATTTTTTGAGTATATGAGTACTCTATGTACAACGATTTTCTTCGCTCTCGTGTAGAAAAAAAAGCAAAAAACGGAAAAAAAACAAATTTTTTTTAAGGTTTCTCCCCCGAACCTCTACCATTGGCAAGTTGGCGCTTACCATTGGCAGGTTGCTCACACTGTCCGCTAAATTTGATCGGCCCTAGACCTCAAGATTCCTTGGTACGATAAAGGCGACGTACTACTGAGGATCGTCCTCGGGACATTCTAGCGTCCCTCCAAAAGTTTGGTAATCGTAGCTCTGGTACATCGCCTCTGTCGTACCAGGGAATCTTGAGGTTTGGGGATAAAAAATCTGTTGGATCTCAAAAATTTCATGTTTCGAAAATGTCGGTCAAATTATGCGCCATATAGCACTGGGGAACATGCTGCGAATAAAAATTTTGAGCTAAATTTTGATACCTCTAGGGTGGAATTGGTTTAAATTCATTGATGGACAATTTGTTAATTTAAATTTTATGATATCATGCGTTCCCCCCACGTTCTACGTAAAAGACTCAGTACGTCGGCGTAATTTACATGAGCAAAATCAGTCAGTGCTCTGTGAGCCCAATGAAGCCATTAAAGCCCAACTTGAAAGTTGGTTGAAACACATAATGGGTAGAAGGGTGCGGACACTTCTCGATGGTGGTTCGGTTTGGGCGATAGCAGTGGCGCCCCAGAACATGTTCCTGGCGCTAACTGTGCAGTGTGGCGGAGGTTGCGGGTTTGAATCTGGCTGGGAGCCGACACCTTCTTGCACTTTTTTCTTGCAGTGCCTACATATGCTTGGGCATAATTAAGTCAGGAAACTCTGTTCAGTACCTGGCACTCGTATTGCGGCGCAAAGTGCTTTGAAGGGTCAATATAAACCTTAGCCCTGGAGCCATGGTTTCTGAATTCGGATCGGCTACCACATTTTTTCGAAGACGTCGTGCCTTGGCCAGTTTGATGGTTTTGCGGTCAAAAGTGAGCTTAGAGGTCAAATATGCCTTGGATCTGGAACCACTGTTCAGCGTGCAGCACACTGTTTTTGAAGGCACCGTACTCTCGCTAGATCGAGTGTTGGTCACGGTGTGCTGGTAAATCGAACGAGAAATGCAATCATCGAGCGGCAGGTTTATCTTGTTCACCATCGCTTTACTATAGGCCGAAGTTCGCGAACCGATGGGCTTCCAAATACTGGTCGCACCACCCCTTTAGGTGTGGCTCGACCTGCACAGACTTCCGGCACGTCCGGAAGCGCCGTACAGCACACGCACGACGTTGGTAATAAACTACTCGGTTTTTCCGTCACCGAAGACAAGCCAACATACTGTCGGGGCTGGCCGAATCGGCTTGGGAAATGAATGCAAGGTGCTCCTTTGTGGTGCGCCGCCGAAACAGGCAATCGCCAGGTTTTCGAGCGTGCATGTATTACGTGGCTCGATGCAAGCGCATTATTGTCACAGAAATTTGTCTCAGCGCATTATTGTCACAGAAACTTGTCTCAGCGCATTATTGTCACAGAAACTTGTCTCAGCGCATTATTGTCACAGAAACTTGTCTCTGCGCATTATTGTCACAGAAACTTGTCTCTGCGCATTATTGTGACAGAAACTTGTCTCAGCAGCAACTGTTTGTGCTTTGGGTTGAATCTGTCCATTTGCAAACGTCAGTGCTGCAAAGTACAAAGGCTGATCTCGTCCTTCAACAGCCTAAACTCGCCAGGAAAATCTCATCGGCAACTTCCAACAGAATCAAGACACGGCTGTGTGATTGCCTAGCGGTCGCTGACTCGGAACGTTTAGCTCAGAGATGGCTTCCACAAGCGAATACGCTACAGTCAACGTTCGTACCAAGAAGCAGGATGATTCTAGTCGTAGTGTTCGCGGAGGCTGACTAGTGTCCATCTAGTATACTACATGTGAGCACAGAGCCGTCCTGATCTGGCCACTCTCGTTTTTTTGTGGTAGCAGCTGGAAATTCTCTTTTCGAACTTTCTTTGCGTACAAAAACTTGATCAAGACAGAAAAGAAACAATTGTTTATTTAGGTTTTCTTCCCCAAACTTCCTATCATTGGCAGGTTGGCGTCTACTATTGGCAAGTTGTCATCTACCATTGGCAAATTGTCGTTTTACCCTACTGCGTGCCTCATCCATATTTCAGCCAGAGAAGCAGAAATTGAAGCTCTCAACCTGGTGCACATGCAGCGTTGCAGTTGAGATTGCAGAGACGGTATAGGAAACGGCAGGTTATATTCACCCCTTCGCCGTCATGCCCGTTTAGGGTGATAGTCATTCAATGTGGTATTACAGTTTCTAGCCTGAGGCCTAATGGGCCGCCCACAATTTGAATTTCTAGCTAGCTTTTGCTTCCATCGTCGCCTGTTCTAACACATGCTATATTTGCCACAGCCATCGTTGCTCGGATCCTCACTCTCCTCTGCAAATGTGACGTCATATGTGGACGGCCCATTAGTCAAAGGTCTACAATTTGAACCCCAATAATCGCCCCCTCATTTCTGTTTCTGAGAACACCAAAACATTGTCTATCCGTTTTTCGCTTCGACAAGGGCGACGGCATGGCTGTGCCGATTCGCGGCCATCCGGTGCGGAATCACCGTCCACGTGTCGTTCTCGGGGCTGTAGGTTTCCATCGAATCGTGATAATCGCCAGACCTCAGACTACTGCGACCGCCGACGACGTAGACGTTGCCATCGTAGACGATTGCGCCAAAATCCATCCGTGGCTCCCGCAGTTCGCTTGCGACTTGCC
>JAQGBB010001247.1:0-14127 GCA_034691745.1 Prismatolaimus dolichurus
CATAACGCACGCTCCTATCTTTTACACATGCCTGTTGCCAGCAGGCGCGTCGTTCGTTCTCGCATAGATGTAGTAATATCTTGCATCACTTCTGCTTTACTTTGTATGTAGACCCACAAATGATGCGAGCGCTCATCACCGCATTCGCCGAGGAGACTAGCGTTTTCGGCCTTCATTTATTCAAAAGTTCACGAAGCACCCTAGAAACAATATTTTGGTGTACTTTCGTCGCTACACTTTCATGCTACACGGGAAAGACGCTGATGAACATATGTGCAAAGTATATCGGCGAGGAAGTTATCACCGTCGTCGAGCCGAGACGAAACAAGGCGTTTACCTTTCCGAGGCCAATGCTACTCATCGGAGGCCGTCATAATACCAAAGATGATGGTGAATTTGATGCAAAAATTGAAGAAGTTTTTGCAAAGTATATTCAGACGGGTGACATCAGCGATGGCAATATTTTCACTGCACTAAAGTTGGTTGACAAACTTAAAGATTTGGAAAGTGCTCTCTACGAGGCGCTGCCTCAAAATATTACATACGACATCGAAGAAGTCAAATCCACAATTCAAAAAAGCTTTCGCCATTCGAATATTAGCACGATTCTAAATCGCCTGTGGGCTCAATCGTCGTCAGTGAAATTGTACGAATTTGCAGAGATTCTTTTTCAAAAATATTGTCATCAACTAGGCTTAGATATTTCGTTCTCGAACAAATCGAAGACAAGTCCGATTAAGATTTGTGCCATCAATAATACCAAGATTTCAGACTATGGCGGTTCGAGCGCATTCGTCGTTTTTCTAGACAGCAGAGATATTGTTTTTGATAACAGTGATAATCTTCTGAACATTCAGTTTCCAACTTTAATTAGAAACTCTGAGGTTGAACTCAACATTACCTCCGTTTTCTTTAAATTCAGCGCCGACGAACCCGAGGACACTGGATCGCAATTCGAGATTGCGCTCAACCGCCGTGGTGTCTACCACGTTAGACTGAGCGCACTCTACGAGAATCTCGACTTGAGACGGCGGGCGTGCATCGAAGATCGCGAATTCGCTGTCCACTGTCATTCAGACTGCGAAATTCGCTTTTTCTTGGAATCGATCCAATGTGTTTCGCTATTTTTTTGGTACGGCTACCGAGTATCGCCAGTGCATCGTACAATCAAACTCCACCGATGCGATACAGAAAATTATCTAAATTTCACGAATGTTACTTTTTCGTTGGCGGGCTCGAGAAGGCGGAGCGATTGCCAGGCAGCGTGTAGTTTGCCCTGTTCGACGCCAATCTTCATGGTCACCTCAGACACTCAGGATATCAGCGAGGAACATACGACTGCGCACATCTCCGTTTCGACCCTCAATTTTCCAGTGTTCAAGGAACAACTTGCAAAAGATTTTGAAGGCTTTCTGGGTGACTTTGGCGGCGCACTCGGCCTTTGGCTTGGAATCAGTATGGCGTCGCTCATTCACATTCCAATCTTCGTTCTACTAACTGCTCTGCGTCGTGTATTCAAAACACCACCAAATGCAAAAGCTGCTCAGGAGTCGTGCAGCGTTCGCCTAGCATTAGTGGAGCAACAGATGCAAGCACTTCGGGAAGAAATCTTTCCGCGCTTCAGCATCATCGAAAACATGCTGGATCAAATTTTGGCTAAACCACCGCAAGTCGATTGACTTGACATGGTTCAGTTTTCTTCTTTTCAGAGTTCGAACAGACACTATCGGTGCGGGTACTAGAACGAGCGGACAGGATAGAGGATAAATAGAAGAATCAATACAAGAATCGATTTGGAGCGGAGGATAGTCTAAGAGCAACCACTTAGCTATTCTTTCTATTTCGCTGCGTTCCATGCAAGATGCAAAAATTTGGTGTTCTGAAGAACCTTGGAACCCCCTGAAGCACAAGGTGTTTCATGTAGCTATGCGACATACTGTATTCTATACCTCTGACTATCCGCTAACTTTTGTTGCTCGGGAATAGGGAAAAAGGGAGGTAAGGGGAATAGGGGAATAGTCCATGTTTGAACAATAGATTATTTTTTCTTACGCGCTACCTGCTCCAGGCAGGATGCAAAACGGGATAAAAATTGATTATCATAGTAAAATTGATTGAGTTTAGTAGCCTTTTGCGAAACTTCAATCGTTTAGACTGGTGTGAAAAACACGAAAGCCTGTCACCTTGCGTCAACCCCTGAACTTAGGTATGTTCAAAATGTTCACTTGGATTTTTACGTGGACTTTATGTCAACAAACGTCCGTATTTACGTCCACAAAGCTATACCTTATAAAACAGATGAAGTAGATACCGTAGCACACAAAATAAGTAACATGCACATTGGAAAGACAAGCGTATTAACTGCCAGTGTCGACAACATTGTTATGTTTTAATCCATTTTCCAAAAAGATTTTTGAAAAGTTGACTCAATATTTGAAAAAATCAAAACTTTGCTAGCATTGAAACGAAAAACTTTCAGAAACTTCATGGCGCTCGCGGGATATTTCCAAGGAATGTTCACATTTTCACATATCAAAACGTGAACATGTGGTAATATAGTGGACATTAATATCACCCCTACAACTACAAATCATAAATTAAACAACTCCTCTTTTTCCATTCAAAAATAATTCTCTGCGAAATTTTTTGCAAATAAATTTTGAAAATTTCGTGAGCTACTTTTCATTTTCACTACGCTGTCTAATGACAATATAAGTACCACGTAAGATACTGTAGGAGCAAAAATATTATGTTTTTAAAATAATGTTGATAGTTATCGTTTCATTCTTGCGCACACGAAGGTTTTGAATTTTTGGGAGCCGAATTTTTATCCTCTTTTTTGAAAAGAAATTTATGTTCAAAGAAATATCCTATGTAACTGTTTACGTACTAAAGAGTGCATGATCCTCTTTACTTGTGCTTTTTGCTCACTCAAGTCGCCGCATTATAACAGTTCTTTGCATCCGATCGACTAAAATTACGAAATGACGTACAAAGTTTCCTGAAACATTTTTTCCAGGCGCGTAGAGTCGCAAACACATTCTTCATAGTAAATAAACTTTACTGAACGCACTTACAGCAACTGCTTTTTTCGCAGTTTGTTTTATTACTCAAGCCGGATGTTATTCTGCCTGTTGCTGAAATTTCGTTATTTTTCTCGTGCCTGGTGTTGCTCTCAAAATGACACTCACTGTGCTCTTTCTGTTTTCACTCCTCGTTGTCTACTATCAAGTGAAGTCCGATTCGGATCAGCTTCTCCAAGGCGTGTTGCCATGTGACGGAACGATCAACATTGGCGAATGCCCTCCGAATTCAACATGCGATATGTTCCTCGTGCCGTAAGTTTTCACACGTTAAAAAACTACGATATTTTATATTTGCAAGATGAAATGATATATAGTTAAAATGTTTTTCTTTTATACTCGAGTTCAAATTCAAATGACTTTGACGCAACTTTGTCAAAAATCGACTCCGTATATAAAATCAATCTTGTCTTGGAGGACTTCCACGCTACGTCGCCTTTAAATGTCCCTGTACTTTGGCGGCGATTCACAAGTCCACTGATTCACTCGAAGGAAGCCTATAACAAAGCGAACAACTATTTCATTGAAAAATCATTGTCTCTAAACCGGGAGTCAATTTGTAACAAACTGGCATCATACTGGAACTTGATAGTCGACTTTGGAAAGTTGAAAAAATCCCCGAATCATTTTGCTTCCAGAAGTCAAGACAAAAAATCGCGATAAGAAGAATTTTGAAAACGTTTCTTTCAATCACTAGCAGCACCAAATGGAATCGGCAAAGCCGAAAAAGCATCCTGCACGGCAACAAAAATAAAGTACAGGAAATTTAGTGTCGTCTGGAACACCACGGAACACTCTGGAACACCCTGGAAAAGTGTTCCACCACCTGGATGTACAAATTTTTTAATATGAGAATGCCCGAGAGGAATAAGGGATAAGGGGGAGATAGGGGGATAGCCACCGAGTGACCACTTAGCTATTCTTTTTGCTCCGCTTCGCTAGGTGCAGGATGCAAAAATACGGTCTAAGAGACAGTCGTCTAGTCAGTATATTTTGCAATCTATATTAGCTGACCTGTTTAAAAATTTTAAAGTTTTAGACCAAGATTCTCAGTTTCTCACTTGCAGAGTCAACTTTTACGTCAATGCAACCAGCAGAAAAGCACCGTCAAAGTCGAAGGAGTGGTCAGACAACAAACTTTGCACATGCAACACTGGCTTCATCTCTGCCGGTGCTAAATGTATCCGCGATCCAGCCTATTGTTCGAACTCCGCTGATTGCAAGCGCCGAAACGCGACGGCGCCAATTTGCTGTCAGTGGGCGTCTTGTGGCGGACAGAATCCTCGTCGACGATGCGAAAAGACGAAACAGTCGTGTCTGGACATCGGCTTGCATCTGAATTGTCCCGGTGTCGACATCATACCCTGAGCACGTACAGAGCTCCTATTTGAATTAGAATTAGTGTCGTTTTATAAATATGCAAACGTTTTGTCTCAAGAAATAATTTTGTGTTCTCGGACACAAAACTTCACGGATATATATTCTTTCGAAGTGAATTACTTCGCTTTGCTCCGATTTTTAGCATGTCACTTTTAGCGTGGATTTAAGCTATGCTGAGATTGCATATATTGTGCAATCGAATTACGTACTAATGAGTGAAATAATGACCGCAGACAACAAGTAGAATCGACGTAACGTCGAAAAAAGAATCCTGCAAAGGAAAAAAGCTGCATTTCGTGTTGTGGAACACTTTACTTTCGCGCTGTGCGCAGGCAGAATGAAAAAATAGTCTTTGAATAAAAGCAAAAAGTTAAAAATGTGTTCTAGAACACTCTAAAACACAAGGTGTTCAACGGAGCCATGCGACATACTGTACTGTATATTTCTGGCCGTCCGCTAACTTTTTTTTTGTCGGCGGGAGGATAAAGGGGATAAGTGAAGGACAGGGATAAAAGGATATCAAATGTCTCCACATTCAGCATATAAAAAGCACAGCGATCACATGACATTCTAGGCGGTTTTGTACAGAGACGTTCTGTAGATAATTTCTGAAGGAATGCAATTGTTAGACCCCACCGTCCATATGTCGCGAAAGTAAGCTATTTTCACGTATTTTATTTAAATTCTCTCTTTAAAAGCAGAATAAACAAAATTACTGACAGGACAAGTATTTTCAACCGAAAAATTTTAACGCCATAGCATAGCATGTATATTATTTATATTATTAGAATGCAGCCGAGAACAAACATCTCTTACTCCCTTAACAAATGGTCAGGGAAAGATCTCCGAACTGAACATAAACATCCGTGTAGTCGTCCCTTCTTCTTTTGCAAGCGTCGACGAGTGCCTTGCAGACCGCTTCGGCGGCAAGGTCTCTAAATCTTCCCGAGACATAGAACTCGGTTCTGTTTTGGGTTATGCGCTGAATGACACATTACGGATCGGTGCCATCGGACACAGCAGCGATTCCAAAGTAGACGCGTCCACGTCGCATGCGCGCTGCAAGCAGCGTCCACGAGTCGTCCGCCGGATTGTACACTTCGGCCGACGCGAGCTTTGCCAGATTGTCGTCTAATCCGCCGTACCCGCCAAAAACGTAGATTTGACCACCAAGCGCAGCTGCACCGCATCCACCCCGTCGATGACGCATGTTGGCTATCGCACTCCACGTGTTACTTTCCGCCGCGTAGACGTCCGCAGACGAAAGTGCGCCGCTGCTTGTTTCGTGGTCGTATCCACCCATGACGTAGAGTTTCCCGTTGAGCACAGCCGCACACGGATGGCCTCGCTTTCGTGGAAGCGCTGGAACCGTTGAGTTTGACCACTCGCCACTGCTGATGTTAAATGTCTCAACGACATTCAGCGAGATACTGCCGCGCTCGACGGAACCACCCGCAGCGATGAGATGATCGCCGATAATTCCGGCAACGAGGCCGTTGCGAGCGGTTGGCATCGCTCGCAGACGCGTCCACGAGTCGTCGGCTGCATCGTACACTTCCAACGTTTTGACGTAGTCACTCCGTCGTCCGAAATCTGCCGATCCACCGATGGCGAATATTTTCGTCGACGTAGACGCAACCGCTAGCGAGGAGCGTGCGGTTGGCATCTCGTTTTGTAGCTCCCACTGCTGGCCATCAATGCGCGTGTCGAGGCGCTCGTTCCACTTGAATCGAGTCATCGTGGCGATGCCGCCGATTGCGTAGATATATGGTCCGATTGTTGCCGCCGCGGGTTCCCGCCTTCCGTGGAACAGATGAGGACCTTCGGCAAAAGACTGAGTTCGGACATCGAATATTTCGACCGAGTTGTAGTCGGCTGAGTCATCGCCTCCGATAAGGAACACACGGCCGCCAGGGGACGGAGCTTTTAAGGTCTTCCTAAAGATTTTCAAGGTAGAGTGATGCAGCGCTTGCAATCTATTGACCTGGGAGACTGAAAACTACAAACGGATTGGAAGTGATGAACGCTAGTGTAAAATAAGTGTGTCGTCTGTATTGTACGGTTGTACAAAGTTTTGCGAACTGTTAGCAAAATTCGAAAAATGATTGAATTTTTATGGCTCCGATGAACTTTTTTTAAGCAAATGTGGCATCTTTTATTAAAAAAGAAAAAATTCACAAATTTGAGAAGTTGTTTGTGCAGAAAAAAAATTGATTTGCAAATGTTCGAATTGTGTTCACAAACTTGTTCTAGCATATTTTACGTCAGAAGATTTAACAGCCATTATTTTTTATTAAAGCTAAACTGTGCATTACTGTTTAAAATCAAGCGATCATAGAGTGTAATTAGCAACATTTGGAAGATCGCTAAAATAAAAGATTCTAAAAATTCGAACACTTTTGAACAAAATTTTAAGTTTTACGATTTGAATGGCTTAAAAATTTTCTAATTTTTCGGCGCAATTGTGAATTTTTCGAATCCAAATATTCGAGTTAAAAATTTTAGGTTTTTTTGAAATTTCGTTGAAACGGCTGATTTGTAGGAAAGAGTAACTTCTGATACCTTTGGTTTGCGGCAGAAGGCTCTGTGAGGACATTCTTAGAAGCCTTGAGTGCCTCTCTTGCTGACCGAAGCGCATTTTTGCCCACCGCGAGCCTGATCGATTGATTCCCGCTTGCGAAATATGGCTGTGCACGGGCGACAAACGATAGGGACAAGATGACCACAACTGGGAGCGATACAACCACAACTGTCCTGATCGAGGTCATTTTGAAATATTTTTTTTTGCAAACTGTGTCTGCGTGGTGACGGCTCTGGCTTTGCAAAATCGCACGCGCGAATTGTTTACAGATCACAAGTTTGAACACTGAAAAATGAGATGCAGTCTAGTTAGAGCAGGGTTTCTTTCGGTGTTTTACTTTGTACCTTGCTACGTAAAATGAGCAGCAAAGCGATGTAACCACCTAACACGTCGTATTGGTTAATATTGGGTTTCAACCGGAACAAAGTCAGTGCGTGTGACGAAGCACATGAGCGGAACCCGTGTGTGAAAGTAGGTCAAACATTCGTTTTATGCGTAAATAATGGATGACCCACGTGTTTAAAATGACAGAAAATACGATGAACAACTACAGTTGATATGAATCTGAGGAGTATCGACGTAGGATTCAGGTATTCTTTCTTGTATCACACTTTTAGACGCACTTCAGACAGGTGTCCTTTCGACTTTGTCACCAGTCACGTTACTCCTAGAAAACGGCGCCGTCCAATAGACTTGATCGCAATTCAGGAGCGGCCATCTTGAATTTTCTTTTGTCGTCAAGAAAGACGTAGCCAACACATAATAAAACATTGATTGCTGATGACAAGTTTTGCGCGAATGCGGTTTGTAGCCACTACTTCACTGGCAAAGGTTTTTTCAACACGTCATCAACTGGCCAATGGCTCAATCGTCTACGGAATCTGTTTTTGAACTCGGTAAACCGTTTCGTTAGCGTCAGTGGGCCCAAAAAAATCGGTACGTCCGACTTGTTTACTAATTTCGTCAAAGCTATTTTGTAGGGATTTAACTATACTGTCAAGCACAAAAACCGCTTGTCAAAATTTGCTTTCTTTCATGAGATACAGTCGTGCACGCATAAGTGGGACATGCATAAGTGGAACCTCATATAAAATATCTTCTATATGGAACTTTTTTGCGAGTCCCTTCAAGCGTGTGCGTAAGGAAAAATGTTTGCATAAGTGGAGCCTCATGTGAAATATCTCTTTAGTGGAACTTTTTTGTCGGTCCCGTGAGAGTTCGAGTTATGAGTGCCCGACTGTATATCGACTTCAGGAAAACCATCACTTTTTGACATTTTCAGTGTTGATTATTATTTCGCGAGTCAATAGCATTCGTTTCCGATAAGCGTTTCGGCTGTTTTGCATAACTAGCGTTAGTGTGAAGAGGTTGGAGCACTCCCGCGTTGTAAATCGTACTAAAATTCAAAAAATTTGCTTTTCGGTTCACGGAAAGTCAAAAAGTCAAAATTTAAATCCATTTTAGCACAGCTGGAGCGTGCGTAAAATATTTTAGAAAAATTATTTTTTAAACCAGCAAAGCAGCAAACGGAAATTCTGAAACGGAAATTTAAATAATAATTTAATTGAAAATCGTCGTCGACTGAAGTTTGATAACGAAAATTTTTCATTCAAAAATTGCTCCTTTCGAGTGCGTCACCTTTTGCAAAGAGCTTTGCATTGTGCTTGAGATTTGTAGTCGATGAATTTGCACATATCTGCTCTACGACAAGCTTCGAGAACTGCAGCAGCTTCTCACACGTTGGCAGTTTGGGGTCATCCATAAATTACGTAACCTAGGACGGGGGGAGGGGATCGGACGAAAGGTGACATCACATGTAAAAGTTAGCCTATCTCCTTCACGTAAAAAAGGTGACAGGGGGAGGGGGTCCAAAAATCCTAATTTTTGGGTTACGCAATTTATGGATAACCTCTTTGAAGCAATTCTGTTTTAAGGAGAAGAATGTTAAGTACTTGTATTTGTGCACCTTCAAAAGAGCCAGAGATGAAATATCTATTGTTACATATGCAATGACGGCAGCATCGGAACAGTCTACATTGTATCTGCTGCAGTAAGCGCTTTTCCGGCTGAAGAAGAGAAGCCTCAAGACACAAAACCAAACGACAAATGGAACAAATCTTTGTAAAAGAAGACATGGGCAGTCTAAATCATAAGATAGCGGAACTGGATGCATAAATCGCAGCTGGTGTCGCCAATGACGTACGAGGCAAAAGGCGTTCCTTCTGCGCTAGGGAGCTTGCAAAAAATCTCACATTTTGCGCTGAAAACTAAGCAAATGTCCGCAAAAAATCGGTTTCCAGACCCCCGTATATCCCTTAGCTCTTGAAGTCTTTATCTCTCCTAATAAAAGAGATCATGTGCATGTCAACTTGACGTGACGTCATATATGCACCTCTTAGGCAAAAAAATGCGCGGGGGCAACGCCCTCACTAACTGTAATCGATGGGAACAACGGTGTGCAGCCGAAATTTCTCGTTCTTATCAAACCGCCGAACAGCGACGCCTGCTGGAAGCTGATTCCGTATCAGGGGGCTTGCAGTGCGATGATCAGACGCGTCTGCTCCAGTTTTTCGCCTCTCACGAGAACCTGAAGAACTTTGAGATAAGCGACTCCGACGAACTCTTCGAATTACGGCTCCCACTTTTCTATTCGATCGCCGACAGTTGCCATCGACTCGAGCGGCTTGCAGTGCCAGTGCTTCTCGCCCTCACCTCATTTCTTGACGGCGTCGAACGTCTCGCGAACCTGAGCGAGCTCAACATTTCCAAATTCAACCTCTTCAAAGTGACGAGCAATTCGCACTTCACCGACGAGTAGGTTCAAGCTCGCGGAATCCTCGTCTTAAGAGCTTGCGCATCGCCGGTCGAGATTTTCGCCTCGGCGTTTGCTCATGCGACGCTTCGCGCACTTGAGGAGTTGAAAATTTCCGGTTTCGGTCTTGACGTCATGCTTAACGACGCCCACTTCGAGACGATTCTCGAGGGTGTCGGCGCTTCGCCGTCTCTCGCTCTGCTGGGTGCGCTATTTGACGGACAGTTCGGTCGACGCGATTAGCCGCTGCTGTCCACGCTTACGCGTTCTCGTCGTTCGCCTGAAACCGTTCTACTGGCTCTCGTCGACGATGCTTGTCGTTTCAACGAGTCGATTGCGACGTCTGCGAGCTTTGACGCATCGAAGGAGACCTTTCAGCTCTTTTTCACGTGGGAAGACGAGAGCGAGCGCGCAGACGGGTTTGCGGCGTCGTTCGGCGCTTTTTCGTAGTCCCGCCACGCGGTTTTTCACTACAGTGTTGTTCTGTCTGGTACATCGTGTGCTAGTAGCAGTTCGAAGAATTGTTCTTTTTTGCGGTGAGACTTACGCTGGTTTGCGGACGTGTCCGGTATAGAAGTAGTCAGCACATTTCTCACTTCTAACAGCATAAAAAAATTATTCCACTACAAAGCCAAATCCTCGTTTTGTTGTATCCTGTCTGTAGCGGTCAGCGCGGAATACAAGATAGCTATATGGTTGGACGGGCCGGCCTGCCCCCCCCCCCTCACGCCTGTCCCCTACACAAAACATTCTCCTGCCCCCTATGCAGCATTCATAATGATAGCACAAAACGTTTAATGACGAACACGCTTCAGCGCACCACGCCAGAACCCATGCACTTTACGCTGCAGCGCGTATAGTCATTCGGGTGCACAGTCGGACATAGGTTGCGTTATCGAACAAAACATATTATTGCGTCTTGCCTGGAGCGCACAGCGCGTAAGCAAACGATAGCTATATAGTCAGACGGCCATTTCCGCTCCCTCTCCGACCTCTTGTCCGCCCCCTCTGCCCCGCTCGCCCCCTAAACTCGTCCCACTTGTTTTCTAGAATGTTTCCAAACATTTCGTGTATCCGCCCGGAGTTTTTTTGCCATAGGCAAGATGCACCTCCGCCGGCGGGCGGTTTTATTTGTACTTTTAGCAGCGAAAGAAATGGGTATTTTTCGCGTCTTTCAGGCATCATTCACTTGCGCGTTTTTTAAGCCGGATGCATTTCACCCTGGTGGTTATTTGAGTACATTTTGCTGACGTCAGAGCCCTGTCGCACTGCTGATCGTTTACCGTGTGCAACATCATGCGCATTTGAGGTTACAGCGCTGCGTAGTGCGGAGCGCGATATGACAACGTAGTCATTGGTGGCTCGATTGACGGGGAAAAACGGTGGAAATCGATAGGAATAGGAAGTTAAGTGCTCAAGCGGATCGTAATGATGCAACGTTTCTCAGCTAGCTGGTCAGTCGATGGAGAGCCACGAGAAATCTGAGCACAAAAAGGTGTAAAACTTTCAAGCATCTCTTCTGAGTGGTCAACTCGCCGACGCGGTACCCCTTGCTGACTGTGAGCTTCAAATGCCGTGTGCTTGCTTACCTTCGCATTTCTCGTGTGTGATTTGTAGAATTAAACCTATTTTGCAGTTGTTTTTAACGTCGCTTTGCAAGTCTTATGAATTTGCCGACATGAATTTTTTACATTGGGAAGGCCGCACATGATTACTTTTTAACAATTAAGTTAGCGACTGTGTAACTGTGTAATCTGATTCGTGATGCATTTCCCAGTTCTGTCTGCGTGCAGCGTTTGTCGTTCCAAAGTCGTGCTTATTATGGACTGCCAGCGGTGTCGATCTGTTGAGAAAGCGAGACTACGCAAGCATTCTGCCAAGAACTTCCCGTTTTGCTTTTAGACTGTCCTCTCAGTTTCTTGTTCGGAGTTTTCTTCGCGTAGATCCACTCGGTTTCTTCATGGCGTCGAACGCACAAGGTGGAATGCACGACGACTCCATCACCGATTCTCCAACCATTGAAAAGTCTGCTATGCTGTTGATCGACGAGACTATCTTGGGCGTAATTCTCGACGTTTATCGTGCTGCAAAGACTGGCGCCATAATCGCCGAGGAGGTTGACGATGCAGAACGATCAGAGTGTAATGAGATCGTTGACGCACAAAACCGCGACGTTTACGGCGAGTCTCTTCGCAGCCGGAAAGCAACGACGAAGGTGTGCGTCTGTCCAAAGTGCAAACGAACCGTCGGCGCTTGCAGGTTAGCCTGAACGAGATCATTACTATAGCTGGCTGCTATCGCAAATTCCTTTTGCTATTTTTGCGCAGGTTTGCCCCTCACTTGTCACGCTGCATGGGTTTTGGTCGCTCGTCTTCCCGCATCGCAAGCCAACGCACACTGAGCAGCAGCGGCAGCAGTACGTCAACAACAAACGGCATCTCTGTAAGTCAGAACGCGAACGGTCATCAGAAACGGCGCGATAACATCGCCTCTACTTGCGAGGAGGAGCAGCAGGGTTTCGAGAGTGAAAATGATGCTGTAACGCAAAGGCGTGCGTCATTAGACGCAACTCTTTCGTCGTCACCGCTTAAGGCTTCTGCACACACTGCTACATTCGTCGTCGGTACGATGCCGAATGGTGAGCTAAGCAGCACATCAGCACATGCGACGAATATATTTGACAATTACAAGAAATTATAGTCAGCAGTTGGTCGTGTGTCCGGCTCCGTTTAGCACTGCATAGTAAGTTTTCGTGCTCGCGTCAAGATAGTATGCAAAATCTCGTAATTTTCCAATCGTTTCATACGAGGTGTACGCATACATATGCTTTGCTTTGCTCATTGCGGATATCACTATTTATTAACTTTTGCACAGTATCCGAACGATGACGATTGACTGATGAAATGATCGGGAGGCCGTCGAGTGAGATGATGCAGTTTTTGCATCTTCTGGAGTTTGCGTAAGAAAGATAGCCAACTGGTCGCATGTCCGTGCGTCATTCCACGCTATAACTTTTGTTATCCTTGACCGATTCTCGAAATTCTCTTTGTTGCATCCTGCCTGAAGCGCGCAGTGCGTAAGGAGAAGGAGGCTTACTCTTCGTTCTGAAATAATCCCCCCAAATCCCCCCGCGTCCCCCCCCCACGGACAAAAGTTAGCGGACGGTGTGAGCAGTGCAGGTGTACCACTGGCAAGTTGGCAGCTTGCCAATGGTATGTTCCAACTTGCCAATGGTAGGTGCCAACTTGCCAATGGTATGGGGCAAATTTTTTTCAAATTTTTTTTGCGAGATAGAGGGGAAAAACGCAGTACGGCGACAAATCGTGGCCTCCTTTTCTCTGTTGCTTCAAAAATTTATGTGCTGGTGTTTTTTTGTAAAACGGCAGGATGCCTTTTCGGCTTTGCCGATTTACTTGTTTTGGTCACGTAGCCGCTCTTTCCTTTCTATACGCATCACTAGAGGCAAAGCGTTCATCGCAAGGGCGTCGCATCTCGGTTGCAGAGGTTACATTTGCAACCCCCTCGGCAGAGAAAAATGAAAAAATTCCCTCCGTTGAGAAAAAATATCTCGAAAAGAAGGGAAAATAAGAAAATATGTTGACATTTCGCAACTTTTTCGCCTAATAAGTTGTTAATAAAAGTAAGATCTGTCGCTTCTCTTTTTTATCAAAAATTTGTATTGACTTGTGCTCGCGAAAGAGGGAAACTACAGTTTTTGGGACGACTTTTTGTGAGGATTATTGACTTTTCTGTGCTTTCGGTAGCTAAGACACGGTTGGTTGAGACAGCGTTGGTGACTAGCTTTTTCTCATCGACTAATTTTGAATATTTTTTTTTGAAACGGCGATGTTCTGGTGTAGGAATTGCATTAGGACGGCCATCGGTAATTTTTGCGTGCTACGAGCTAGGGGCGATCTTGGCGTGTCGTATAGCTAGTGTGCTGGTGGCGCAGACAGCAACATGGAAGTGAGTGAGAAGCTGAGCTGCGGGGTTTTGTCAGGAGTATTGCCGCCCATACGGCGTGCGTCACGAGGTGGGAGCAGTGAACATCAAGGCGCGCAAAGCGCTGCGGATTTTGAGATGTTCTTGTTTGCATCCGGCAAGGAGCGAGCGAAAAAATGGCATGCTTACTGGTCATTCTGAAATTATTCCCGTCCCCTCTCCCGCGGACAAAAGTTAGCGGACGACATGAGCAGTGCAAGCGTACCATTGGCAAGTTAGCAACTTGCCAATGGTAGTGTACTACTGGCAAGTAGGGAACTTTCCAATGG
>JAQGBB010001248.1:0-14125 GCA_034691745.1 Prismatolaimus dolichurus
CTGGTAACATTGGCTGTAAAAGTAGCAGGCGACGTAGCACGATGACGTGTGCGCTGACCAAACGGGATACGCATCGTAAGTGCTCAGCGCTAAGCACGCGGCTCGAAGCGTTGCAGCTAAAAATTATATTCAATCGTTGTTTGCATAAGCCCAGCACACATGACCGTTTGACTAACGCTAGTGATTGCTGCTCATTATCAAAATATTTTACGTGCAAGATAATGAGTTTGGCGAAACTCGGATCTCTTGGCCTGTCAGACCTGAAACTTCTATTACTTTTAAAATTGACCGCAAAATTCGCTTTTCAGAGGTCATCTATATATGACGTCATAAACGTTTTTGAAATTTTTAACCTATCGCCCTGGGCAACAGGGTAACGTTTAAAATATAGATAAGGTTGGGGGAGGGCAAAAAATTTGCTCTCCATGCCCCATGAGGTCCACATTTTGTCTCATGGGGCCCATATTTTGTGCCGTCTCCGCCCACACCTTAAAAATGGGGTAGTTTTAGGGTGAGGGATAACTTAGGGTAATTTTTATGGTAGTTTTAAGGAACTAGGGATCATTTGGGGCAATTTTTAGGGTACTTTTCACTGAAAATTTCACCTCTACCAAAAACACCTCTTGAGAAATTGGTAGATAGGAAAAACTTTTAAAAATTTGCCCCATTGGGGGAATGGGACCGGAGCCCCATGGGGATCACCCCAAACTACCAACCCTAGTATAGACTATTTTTTGAAAAATAACGCCATCATCGGCCCGAACCTCCCTTCTAACACGATGATGTAATATATGGATCATGCCTTAGGTGTTTAGCCTCCTCACAGAGGAAAAGAATCCACCAAAAATTGGCTTGCCCCCGTTAAGAAAAAGCTAGTTACGCCTCTGAAGTACGATCTAGCAATTGCGATGACTACCGCAATCTGCTTTCATGCTCACTTGTATTTGCTTGTCGCTTTGCTCTTGAATGCGAAGCATCCAAAACGTCGTTCTCGCGTGGTGCCACAACTAGGCTTTCGTCTTCTGGAAAATGAACAGCAACAATAACATTTACACGATTCTGTCATTGAAAAATAAGTCAGGTTATACCCTTGTTTACGTTGCGTTTTTTGCGAGCACTACCATCGACGGCTTGTTGCTGTGCTTGTTTGAACGCTACCATTTAAAAGAGAAATGGTTGAATTTGCTGAAAGCACATATTTGCATAATAAATTTGTAAGGTGAGAGCAAACTTTTTAAAACATGTTGCGAATGGTGTATTAAAGACCTTGAGCTCATAACAAATTTTGGTATCTCACCTCCATCCGTCATAGCTTATAACAGTAACACATAAACATATGCTAGCTTTTACACGGTAAATCATATATGGCCGATTTCAAAACACCCCTTGGCCCGTTTCGTCATAAGTGCAAAGCCTTAAGATATGACTTCTGTAACTCTATACTTTACGTTACACAACTTCAAAAAATTAAAATCGAGTTTTGGACGCAGTTTTGTAGCGCACTATTTGGCGGTTTCGGATTTATCAAGCGTTTTGCGTCTCACGCTTCGTCGTCAAGATATGCGCGAGCAAGTAAATCCGGCCAAAACGTTAAATTTACACGTAAAAAATAGGAAGTTTTTGATTTTTTTGTCCACAGCGCCGCGTTGCCTCTCGGCCGCCACTTCATTTCTTGACTAAATTATAGCCGTATCGAGGGCTTTGAGGTGCACTAAAGCGCGACCCAATCGGGAGGGGCGAGCTCTGAAGCCGCCCGCCCGAGTAGGCCTGGGTACGCCTTGCAGATAGGTATTTTGGGACCTTTTTCACTCAGTTTGTCCCGATGTCTGGTGTGCGCCACCTTTGTTTAAACCTAAAATGAAGCCCATTGAATGAGCTTTTAGACCCGCTGTCACGAACGATAATAAATGCGGGCGGTCTAGGAAGCCAACCGTTCTAAATAGCAACTTCGCGCAATCGAAATGTGTACTTTTAGACTTCGCTGTTTACTAATTTACGTGGTTGACGAGCGCCATTATTTTTTAGATCTAGCATGTAGCTCGTCAAGTAGGCTTTGTGAATTGCTACCACACTATCGGATTTCTAGGGGTGAGCTGAAAAGACATCCCCCGACGTCGGCAAGTTTGCATGAAAACGATATGCAAATTGGGATTTTATTAACCATTTCTGCTTCACGGAATACGTGTGACACTTTTTTTACTAAAACATGACGCAGTAAGTAAACATTCATGCTAACTATAGCAATCAGTAACACACGCACGCTGAATGGGAGGGGCTAAACAACAGACATGCCAATTGTGACTAAGACTTAAAAGCACACTCAAACATTTGAAGCAAAACCATTATAGTAAATTGCGTGCGTCGCTAAAAACAAACAACAAAAAATATATTTGTTTCGCATTTTTCTGTGGCTGAGCGTCGAAAAAAACGCGAAAAACGTTTGTCTGAAAATGATTTTTCTTGACGGAATCCTTTCCGGCATGTCGAGAGGAGTTCGGAGCACTAGCCTTAGTAAAAATCGGCTAACTCTGGCGTCAGTTATGTTTCGCAACGTGTAAGTCACTCACAATTTCGGACCGCTGACCAGTGGTCAAAGTAAGCGGCCAAATTTCTACAAACGAAATGAAAATTCGTGATCTCTGCTCTCTCAAACACTAGAAACTGCTGCTAGCTAAATGCTAACCGAAAACTTCGAGAAGTGACGCTCGCCCAAAACGAATTTGGCAAGTTGCATTCAAAATACACGTTTAAACTTCTTTCACGCGAAACATTGCCGATCGTGTCTGGTTCACCATATTGAAATGCGTTTCATACCACCTGAAAGCTCAAATTATACTTCACATGAGCCTCGAGCAATTTCGCATGTGAAAAATTTTCTGTCTGGATTAATGGGACCAGATGCCAAAGCATATCAATTTGTTTGAGAACAGATTAATCAAACTCGTTGTAGGTTCAACCAGGCTATAGCGCACAGCCTGGTGTTTTGCAAAAGTAAACTATTGTTAAGTACTGCTATAGTCTTTTTATCGACGATCTACTTTTTGGCACAATAAATTTTACTTCTTGAAAGCTACATATTTATAAGAGAGTGGATACAAACGAACACCAATTGCGAAGAACTCTGCTCTAGTTAGGTACTATTACCGCAGCGACGGGGACAACATTTGCTCCTTGCGACGCACGGGAGTTTATTAGTTATTTAGCCATTGCGGGTCTTCTAACAACATTCAATCAATACGTAATCAATTCATAACACTACTACAAAGTGGGAAAAAACCACCAAGTTACTTTGAATAAAAATTGTGCACGCGTTTTTGGCAAACGCACGCGATGCAAACTCTGATCGATTTCTGTCCTGTCAATTTAGAGCGCAAAACTTGAGTCGATTTACAAAAACGCACCCAGGATTTTTTTTAAATTCTGTTCATTAAAAATTCAGGAAAAATTCTGTTCCCTCCTTAACTACCATCCCTATAAACCAGGTGAATCCTGACGGGGAGGGAGTTGGTGAAAGCAACCTCTAGAAAGTTTTAGCAAAATTATTAAAGACCTGATAGGTAGAATGCAAAGCAAAAATTGGTCAGGAAAAATGCAGCAACCGCAACAAAAACTAACCTAATGATATTTTGTTGCACACAGTTTTTAGTCGATTTTTAAAATGTGGAAAGGGACCGGTAAACAGAAAGCGAAAGCTCATTTTCATTTCGGCCCACTCAAAACCGAGCTCCCACTTTTTTCAACGCGGGAAGCTGACACAGTAGAAACCGGGTTCGCACCATTTTCTGGGGTTCGTGTTTGTATTCGGGTTCGCAAGTTTTCAAAAATCAGAGTTCGCACGGTACAAGTCTAGAAAGTGTTTGCTTTCATGCATTAGCTTGGTAAAATTACACTAGTGGAACGGAAGCCGAGAATTTTCATTTTTTTTGCATACAAAACACTCCGGAACCATTGTGTGCACTAGTAACCGTCCGTTGAAATACAAGTCGAAACGGTTTGTGTTTGTATCGTACCGCATTGTGATGCCAACCAAAGTGGCAGTAAGTGTACAGTCAGACATGCACATCGCTTTAGTATGGCGAACCTCCACATGAGACACAATAAGTTTATGCTAAGACTAAATAAGTACTGTGCTATATCGGGAATCTGTAAGGATTTTTTAAAGAACTATCATACTAAAAATAAAGACGTTTTCACTCCTTTCTTATTAAACAAGTCGAATGTACCGATCCTCGATGGCCACTGACGCAATAAAATTGATTAAAAAGCAGTTTAGACATACAATAGAATGTTATGTTGAACAACGAGAATTTGGAAAAAAATGCAACTACATTTCAGCATGTCTTGCGCATCTTCGCAGTAGTACTCATGCAAGTCAGCAAATCTGCGAATGTCACGTTAAATTGTTTTGCTAATGTCACCCAGCTGGATAGTAAATCTGTGAATGTCACGCTGAGTTGTTCGCTAATGTCACTCAGCAGCAAAGTCCAACTACGGTAAATAATCCATTCATAGCAAAGGCGAAGTTGAAAACTGGAAAATCAAAGATGGTGTCGCCCTTCATGGACACTATATACTGCACATATAGTATCCATGAAAACGGGCAAAACCGGTTTTTGTATTACTCACGTGACGTACAGCACGAAAAACGTAAAAGCATTTCGAGAGAAAAAATTTTCGACCAATTTTTTGCCTTGGTCCCCCAAGCTGAAAAGAACATTCCCTCATAATAAAAATTCTCCTTGGTCTTCTCAAACATCTTCCGGAGCCCATATAAGAACTTGAACCTAGTTTTGTCCGAGTGTACCCGCAAATAAAGTTTCAGTCCGCTAGCCCTTTATTTCGAAAGTTATGGTGTCGACAAACACACACACACACACACACACACACGACCCACCGCAATAGGGTCACTAACGTGCGTCAGTGGCCCTAAAAAGAACCAAAATTTGGTTTCGGAGGACTCTGCCCCGAACCGCTTATGCCTACCATTGGCAAATTGGCTCTGTCTGTTTGTGTGGCTCGCATCGTATACATACGTGCCCTCCGCGTCTGGCAAAAAAACTTTAGGTGCTTTTGTTGTAAGCTTGGTTTTGAAATATTTTTTAACTCATATAGCACAAGGTGATCAACTAAAACGCGGTTGCCTAGTGAGCGAGAGAGCTTCGTCAGTTGAATGCAAGTTTCTCACGCGGAGAAAAACACCCCTTGTCCAACAAATCGCAAGTACAGAACAAATCGCATTTTAATTGCTTCTACAAAGTGCACGTTTTAGAAGCTCTCGTTTTCTTTTGCGTGTGAAAGAGCTTTTTATGGAAATGCTTTTGAAAATGCGCCAAATTCAAGAAAAACTCAGAGCTGATGTCGATATAACTGAAAGAAGTTGAACGTCGCAACTTTTGTTTGCTTGTACACAAAAGGGCTGATCAACGATTGATGATCGATGAGTTTCCATGTTATTTTCTGATTCCCATACCATGACTTTTTAAAAGTCTATGTAGGCCTCAATTTAATAAATTTAATTTTGGTTTCTTTTTAACTTTTTGCAAAACATTTCAAGTGCAGTTTTTATTGAAACTAGATTTGTTGCATAAGATAGACTACGATTTTCTACGAAATTCTCGAACGTAAACTCGCGGTTGTTGGCTTTCGTCAAACCTGAAATCAACCTTCTCATCATGAAAACAGATTTGTTTCGTCATAACAGCCAACTATCCCACGCAATATCAGCATAGACACACATTGAGCGTGAAAACACTTTCGAGTTAGTTTTCACTGACTGCGATGTTCTGCAAATGAAGGTGTTTACGACTTTACTTTGTGTGGCTTTCTCAGCGCAATGCCATGGTACGGACATACCGACATTAGCGATTCAAGCCAATAATAATATAAAATAAAATCTAAATGTAGTAAACAAAATATTAGTACAAATAAAAATATATTTTATCTAATCTATTTATATATTTATTTATTTTTTATCCATGTTTCTATTTAGTTTTTATTCATATATCTATTTATTTTCTATCCATGTATCTATTTATTTTTTATCTATATATTTATTCATTTTATGTATATATTTTATTTAAAATAATTGCTTCATACCCAACAATAATTACGCCCATACCTGATAAACCATTTTGCCTCTCGACAGGTTCGCCGCTTATCGACCGCCAACGAGAAAGGCAAAAGCGCCAAGACATGAGCAGCATTTTCAGCATGCTCGGCAGCGGTGGTGGCACGGTTGGAACCAACGGTGATTTCGGATCGCTGATGTCTCTCTTTGGCGGAAACGGCGGGATGGATCCGTTCTCGGCTTTTCTTGCGTCCATCGGTTTGCCAACAAACGGCGGTCTCAGTGCGCTTACAGGCGGAGGTGGCGATCCGTTCTCAGCGATGATGGGTGGTCAGAACGGCGGCAACACGAATCCGCTAAGCACTGGAGGTGGAAATAGCGTCGATCAGTCGGGACTCGATTCATCCGGTGGCGATCCAAGCGGTGGAATGTTGGGACCTGATACGAATCCGCTCTCTTCCGATGGCACTGGTGGTGGGCCGGACTTGGGCGGGCTTGGTGGTATTGATCCTGCCGGAGGAGGTGGCCTCGCAGGACTCCTGGGTTAATTGTAAAGCGTCCACGACACAATGTTATGCCGCGCATTTGGCGAAGAAGTTGTTTTTCGTCTTCTTGTGTTAAAATTCGTGCATACAATTTAGTATCTCTTCTACTCTTGAGTGTTTTTGCATCAGGAACATGCAATGCGCTGTAAAGCAAAACGCGTTTAGGAACGCCTACAATCGTCTACACTTGCTTTATTGCATACTTATGAGCATTGCTTCTATGTAATTCCCAACCGCAGTAAACAGGGTTCTAAAATTTATGTTCTGGCCACCAGTGGGGGATTTGACATGCTAACTAAACGACGTGTCTCAACTGTAAACCAAAGTTACCGCATCGTCAAGCTTATAAGCAAATCAAATGCGTTTATTACATGCGGCGTTCACTAGTAAAGTCAAGCTTAAAAGCACGCCGTGCACCAGAGGTGATTCGTTGTGGACAATTTACTGGCACTTTAGATGAGTTTTCGGTATTATGTATATTTTCCTACATTGAGCTGAAATATGTGCCTCTCGTTCGACGGGATAAATAAATCTTACTCTATGCCGAAACGCTATGCGATGTTGAACAAGACGGACAGCCAACTGGCCGTCACCATACTGGCTTTTAGAGAGCAATATCGTGAACTGTACGCAATATAATTGGATAAAAGAAATTGACGTTTTCTTTTTTAAAAGTGACTATCGAGTACCAAAGTACTAGTTTAGAAGACAGACAAAGCAAACAAGATTGATCTGAAGAACACGAACTTCTTGTCTGACTAAGAACACAGCTTTGATCTGTTCAAGCAGTGACCGTGAATACGCAGCAAACTCATGCCCGTAAGGGCACCAGGACAAACTGCGGAATCGCCTAAAGGTCTTGGATTCTGCACCCGGGCTACGAATCTTTATGTGGTGCGGATTTTCCCTTCGCGTCAGACTGCCAGAAAATTAGAGGCATCAATTTACGACGTCACGTAAAAAGTACGTTTCTCGGACCCGCCCGCTTTCCTAAATTACGGAATGGCACATTTCTTCCAACCACCTTCTCAGTGACATCACTTTTCGTTCATCTCCCCCGCTGCTTGTCGGTGGGTAGAAGAAAAAGAAACGATCGCCATATGCAAAGTTTTCCACAGCTGACTTTCGATACTCGAATTTCTTGGTTTCCCCATATTCGTGAAAGAAAATTTGCGGTTTTTTTCCAAACTATGGGGTGATGTTCACCGAACCGATCACAAAAGCGCCGTCATCGACCAGTCTCCTGCAAAGTTTTATGTGATGTCACTTTCATTCGATTCGAACGCTAACATTACAGCTGCTGATACGGTGAAAACATTGTGCTGTTTTGTACTTCAACTCAGGAACTTTGCAACTTTATATGCGAGTTTTTCTTTTGCACCCTACTGAGAATAATGGGATCAAAGTAGAACAAACCAGCATGAAAAATTTTAATTGGCTGGCTCCAGGGATCGCCGTCTTTTGTGAAGTGGAAAGCAAATTCTAACATGGCAATTTATGTATACGACAAAAGGAGAAATCCAGGGTTTTCACCAGCATATAGCACAGCGTTGCCACTGTCTACTTAGCTAAGCATAGTGTCCACTGAACATGAGAAATCAATGGGAAAAGCCGTTCGTCGTTTGCATGCAGACGACCCGCTTCATCGAGCCAAGTAGCATCCCACTCGATGACGCATGTCGCTAGTTTGCGTAAATTATGAGCAACGGTCTCTGCATTAGATTAGGAACTTCTTGTCTTATTAGTTTTTTCTCCAATTAGGAATCCTGCGATAGATACAG
The DNA here is from genome assembly GCA_034691745.1 of Prismatolaimus dolichurus. Lineage (NCBI taxonomy): Eukaryota > Metazoa > Nematoda > Enoplea > Triplonchida > Prismatolaimidae > Prismatolaimus > Prismatolaimus dolichurus. The sequence continues at coordinate 8,394 of JAQGBB010001248.1, forward strand.
AAAGGGAAAATGAGCAGTAGCACCTTTGTAATCCCCAAAAGTAATACAAATAGAATTCAATGTTAAAAAAGTAGCATGGCAACCTCTAGCCTCTTGGTGATGTTTTTCGTCGGATGCTCGTTTTGCCGCATTACGTGCTTTGACGTTGAAGACTTGAACAATCGTCTTCAGCTGGCCCGAGATTCTTCGGTGAAGCCTGTACGTTATTCCTTCGACACGATATAAGCAAAAGAAACAGCAACTTCAAATGCTTTCTATCTTTTGCAGGCTCGCAACGTGATCATGTTGGTTTTACCATCTGGTCTCCCAGGAGGAGCGCGATTGTCAAAGCCGATCGCAATCCGCAAGCAGCGCGAATGCTATAGAAAATGTCGATCATCGGAACTCAACGGTTGTAAAGCCATGTGCTGGCTCGCTGGGCTGTAAGAATTTTCCTTCATCAGTTCGCCAGAGGGTGGCAGAAGCGAAGTGGGACCGTGCGCTGCTGTTATTTGAATAACTAATTGTACAAAGGAAAAAATTTAACGATTGTGTAGATACGTAATTCGAAACCAACCGTTTAGTGATCATGTTGTCGTGGGTAGTTTTTCTCACAAATTAATATCAAATTCACCAAAGCATTAGACGTAGGTCTCCATCCAGTATCAACGCATTGGATGTGTTGAGCTAACGAAGCCATGACCCAGTAATTTACTCATACCAAGCGCTGTCTATGAAGACAGTACTTGTAATACTTTGTATTGTGTTCAAATAAACTTTATTTGTTGGAATGCAGAAAACTCTTTTAAGAGAGCTTCTTAAGTCTGTCAGTTTTTCTCTCAAGTCAAAACGTTTCTTTTTCAAACATCTTCCTCATCCGTTGGCACACGCCCGGGCAGAAACTCCTCAGTGCCGTCGATAACGCAAATGTAGGCAAGGTGCTTTTTGCACGGCTCAATATGCCAGTGCTCACAGTCATCGTGGAATTTGGAACCAGACGCCACGCAGTCACTACCAACTGGTGCCAGCTCGGTTTCGTGGAGAGAGAATTCGTTGAAGCTCATTGGCGTTTTTCGCGCATCCTCCCACACCCATTGGTCTACGCCGGTGGTATTTGAACGTTTGGCGCCGAGCCAGAAGACGGTCTTGTGAAACTCGTGCGAATGACTATAATAAAACGTAGTGATTTCAGATGCGTCAGGCTTTTTATACTTCTCTTAAACATACGCAGTTATGTGTAATTTATAAAGCAAGAAAGAATACTCACCGAATAGACCGATACGATTGTTGTGCCCGTTTGCCATACAGAAATGGCAAATGTGCGTTTCCGTATTTCTCGCACTTTGCCTTTGCGCCGTTAAAGCTCCGAGAAAGAAGATAGATCGCAAAGCAAGGACGACGCTTTACTTGCGTGCAGTCGCCGCCGAACACTAAAGGAAAGGCAATAAAGGGAACACTTTTTCGTAATATTCTTATTCCATATCTGAAAAGAAAAAGGCTCTACAAGCGTTCTCAGTGTTCATGCATAAATTTTCTGGAATGAAAAATTCCCAAAAGAATTTTCAAAAATATTAGGGTTGGTGATTCAGGAGGAGGCAAAAAATTTGCTTTCCCATGCCCCATGGGAGCCCCATTTTGCCCCATGAGGCCCAATTTGGCTCATTCTCCGACCGCACCTTGAAAATAGGGTAATTTTAGGGTCAGGGGTAACTTAGAGTAATTTTTAAGGTAGTTTTAGGGAATTATGGGTAATTTGGGGAAATTTTCAGGGTACTTGGGGGTAATTTTCACAGAAAATTTTTTCCTTCATCAGAACAAACCTCTTGAGAAAAAGCTCGTTAATACATGGCGGAGGCACTTTGAAAAATTTGCTCCCTAGAGGGTGGCATAGATGGGGGCCCTATGGGGTGGGGGGTGCCCCAAACTACCAACCCTAAAAATATCAAAGCTTATATTTAACCTAATAAAATTTGATTAAAAATAGTTTGTTTTGTTATTTTGAACGTTTTTTTCTTCCAAAATTAGCTTTTCGCATTGCTAACTCAACCACTTGTATGTTCTATACATACTTCGCTCGCCAGTGCTCGACACCATCCCGAACTCGCTGTACTGGATCTTCTCTGGCACCTCTGGACCAGCGCTGCAACTCTCCGAGTCGATGCAGAAGATCACGAGTTGCTTCACGTCAGCGGGCAGCTGACGCGTCAGATTCTTCTCGTTCGAGCTTTCCGTGCAAGGAATCTCCTTGTACGAGATGAAGCAAGCGGCGTAACCGTCGGGGCCTTCTGAGTAGCCGGCCGAGTTGCAAAACGGATGGCGAACGCAGAGGCGTGCGCACTGATCTGCATTCGCAACATGTTGAACCTCGTACGCCTTTTCTTCGAGACCGCCACCCTCTCTCGGCTTTCTTTCAGTGTAGCGATATGCGCAGGCAAGAATCGGCTCAAGTTGAAGTGTTGCTTTTTCTGGAACAAGGGGCAATCAGTTTTCTGTCTGATAATATACATAATTATCGATTTTTGAGTGGAGCAAATTTTTAGTATGACTAACTATTTTTAACTGATTTTTATCGATTTTTTACCATCAGGTTGTGTGAATATCGGCGGCGGTTCAATTTCTAAAAACATTTAATTTTTCGTAATTGTAACTATTAATTTGAGTGTATTGGTTACTTTGAACCGAATTCGGCACCGCGTCGATAATGCAAGCTTAAGGCAACTTGTTCGCGCACGATTCGCTATGCAAGTGTTCCCAATCGAGGTGGAAGTCGGAGCCAGAAGCCAGGCAGTTTTCGCCCTTTGCAGCGTCTAGTTCCTCGTTTGGTGCGAAATCACTGTAGCTCGTGAGATGTGTTCGATTTGCGTCATCCCAGCTCCAGGTGTTGTTGAGGTCGCCGGTAGCGCCGAGCCAGAACGCTACCGCCTGCAGACCATGCGAGTGACTACAAATGAAGGAGGCAGAAAATTGCAATGCGAACAGGAAGACGCTGCAGGCTGTTTGCCGTATCGTTTTGAGTGCCTCTTGCTCACGGTCGCCGTAGATGAACGGCAAATGTGCTCCGGAGTAGTTTCTGCACTTTTCTTTTGCATCGTTGAACGTTTTCGCTTGCGGAAAGATGGCAAAGCAGCGTTTTTCTCGAGTTTGCGTACAGTCGCCACCAAACACTAGCGATCAACAGTTTTCGGCTGTAAACTACGAGTACTTGATGCAATACGTTAATGTATGTATCGATTTACTATTTTGTGAGTTTACAGCTTTTACTCAGCTATTTTGCAATTTTTTGCTTTTAATTTTCAAAATTTCTAATTTTAATTTTGTAATTTTCATAAAAGGCATTGAATAATTTAATTTTCAAAAACCGAAGAGCAAAAATGACCGTTTTTGCCGGATTATTGTCTGACTTTTAGCGATTTCCAAATGATGCCCGTGGTTAAAAATTTTTTCTAAATAATTTTTTTCGGATTTTTTGATAACTTGTATTCTATAGTCTTTAATTAAAGTGTCTCGCGCGTGTAAAATATAATAATTATTATATTATTATTATATAATTATAATTATATAATTTTTTCCACCTCATTTGAGCCAGATGCAACGCAGATGGTCGTGCGATATCTTGTTTAAACGAGAAAATTCTAACTTAGAGTGAGATGCTAACCATTCGCTATCTGCCCAATTCAGTCGCTAATGCCGCCCGAGCAAAGATGCAAAGTTTTAAAAATTTTCTTCCCACTTTACGCATCGAACAGACAACGGACAGGGACAAGCAGCATGTCCTCTTGTAGCAAAACGTCTGACTTAGAGCGAGATGGCTGTTTTGTTGATGTAGCGCTAAGATTCCCGTTATTATTCAAGGAAAATGTTTTTAATGTACTGTACGTGCAAAAGTTTTCGAATGTAGTTTCATCCTGGCAGCAAAGACAACAACGGTGTCACCAATGCCATGGACACCACAGGCCTTACAGTCATGTACCTCCTTGTTGCCGCCAATTTGAAATATGCATTAAAACGACTATGTTTTTTGAACAATTTTTATAATTTTTAGCTTGTCCACTCTAATAAAATCTAAACAAAAATCTAAACTGCGCTGCAAAACTGCACAACTTTAAAGTTTCGGAATTTTTCGACACCGTTTACTCATCAAAAACTAGAGAAACTTGGTCATCCACGCGAGACACCTTAATGGGTCCAGTGCATCAACTACCCCGCGAGAACGGCGCTCCAAAAGGTCCGCCACCATAAAAAAAATAGCGAACTCTGCGCATGGCTTTCGCAAAACTCCAGAACGATTTGGCTGAAACTTATTGTGAGCATTCCCGGTAAAGCGTGGTATACAATTTCACTACTTATGATAAAACAACCACTTACGACAAAATCATCGATAGCAACAAGTTTTCACCGCACTTGCCTATTTCTTCAAAACGGCTTGAGCTATTTGGCTGAAATTTCGTGTGAGCATTCACGACAGTCAAGTGTAAATTCTTTATCATCGGTTGCCTCAGCAGTCCTCGAGAATCGGTACATTTGACTTGTTAAAGCCACTGGCGCTCACCAGGGCCCTGATGCAATCGGACGTGTCGTCCTGTCAGTTTGATATCGCTCGAAATAAGCAAGCTAGTATAGACTGGCTTCAACCTAATCTGTGTAGCGTCACTTTGAAGTCCCTCTCTATCGGATACGTCAAATCGAACGCCACACGCATTTTCCTGTTTCACAAGTTTAGCCCACTCGTCAACCATGTTTATTAAACTTGGCCTTCAAAAATCCAACAGTCATTTTCAAATCGCTAAAAATTGTTAATGCTTGACGGGCGTAACTGATGGCTGGGTGAGCCGACCGATAAAGGACACAGGTAGTGACAAGAGAAGGAGTTTTTGCGAAGTTGACTTTTGGACTGGTAAATTTCTGTTCGGAAAGAGGTGCATTGTGATTCAAGGTTTGAGTTTTTTTACGCATAGGGGTGATACATAATTTACGTAAACGGGTACGGAAAAGGGGGGATCGGGACAATGTTTACGACATGTGTAAAAGATAGTATATACTTAACACATAAATTTGTTTACGAGGGGAGAGGGGGAAGTCAACAAATTCAATTTTTTCGTTTACGTAAATTGTGTATCGCCCCATAGACAAGATCGTCTATCTGTCTAGTCTAGAGAGAGGCTCAGGTTATATTGGTGATCCCAACACGTGAACCGAAACTTTTTCAACCTTCTGTGATCAGGCGTCGGTAAGTTCCCGTTTACGGGGAGGCAGAGTTCGCTTTTGTTTGCGGAACTATTTTCTTTCGGTAAAACCACTGGTTGGTGCGAAGCAAGCATTTTTTTCTGGATTTTGCTAAAGCTCGGAGTCGGTGCAAACTCCAACTTTTATTGCCCAATAAACGGCAGATTAAAAATGTACCTCCAAAGTGGACGAAAACAATTGAGAAGCGGACGTTTTCTCCCCGCTACTCCTATCGTTTTCCCAGTTCGCAGAACCACGAGGTCTAGTGGTCAAGGGGAAACAAAAGGGCCATTTTGGCCCCAGGGCACATTCGAAAGCTTTAAATACTCAGAAGCGGACGAGCACGAGCTGGCCGAAATAGCCAAACAACATGATCCCCCAGAGCGGATGGCACTGCAGGAGGAGTTCAAGTCAATCCCAGGTTTTAAAGGTTTGCTTGGAAATGATATTCACGCCTAGGGGCCGTACATTTATGGCGTCACGGTTTAGGGGTGGGTGGGGGGTGCGCCGAAAAGTGACGATTCGTGACG
>JAQGBB010001249.1:0-14123 GCA_034691745.1 Prismatolaimus dolichurus
TGTGAAATAGGTGATGCTGCTATAAACATTTCTGCTGATTCTTTTCTGTTTTCTGCCGATTACCCACCTTTCTGTTTTTGTTTTCTGCTTTTTGTTTCTGCCGATTACCCACTACCGCAATTTGCCGATGGTAAATACCAGTCTACGACTGGTAGATACCAATTTACCAATGGTAGATGGCAACTTTTGCCCGCGTTTTTTTGTATTTAAGCCGGATTTTTTGCCTTTGTGGTTTGCTTGTGATGTGACGCCGTATGTCTATTGGGTAAACAATCTGAATCGTGTACAGTTTTGGCTTTTTGAACACCTTTGCCTGCCATGCGAGCAAGTTAAGTCGGAGAGCAAAAACGGTCATTTCATTGCGTAGCTCTGTGCTTCAGATTTGCATCGGTATGTTCACTTTTGCTGTAGCACGCGTCTGCCGTGCACAGCAACCCCACAAAGGTTCCACGATTCAAATTCTAAAATTTTTGGGTCGATCTAGTACGAAATTTTTCCGCATAAAAATATTCATTAAAATTTATCCTAAGCTAATTTTCGACGTAGAATCCAAATCCGCGGTCAGAAATGACGTTCGGACCCTTCTATGTGGAGATACTGAGACCTGTTTTTGGGAAAATGGATTATCTGGATCTTCACATAGAAGTGTCTGAAAGTCATTTCTGACGGCGGATATGGATTTTACGTCGAAAATTAGCTTAGAATAAATTTTAATGAATATTTTTATGCGGAAAATTTTCGCCCTAGATCGACCCAAAAATTTTAGAATCTGAATCGTGGAACTTTTGCAGTGTTGCTGTGCACGACAGACGCGTGCTACAGCAAAACTGAACAAACCGTTGCAAAGCTGAAGCACAGATCAACGCAATGATTGACCTTTTTGATCTCCGATTTACTTTGCGCGCACGGCAGGCAAAAATGTTGAAAAAGCTAAAACTGTCCACGATTCAGATTTTTTACCCTATGTAGATGTATGGCGCCTTCCTATTTCCCGCTAGTAAATGCGATGCAGCTGTTACTAAATCGACCTCTTGCGACTGTACCGAATATCACTGAGTCTATTCACACGCTGAAGTACCTCGGCTCGTCGCTTTCTCTGACAGCTGGAAGAACGCGTCTGCGACAGTTTACTTGTTTTCACATGATGAGAGCCAGTTTTCGCACAACACATCAACAGAGTTGTTGGCAGCAGCTGCACAAATCGAGTGCGATGGTGTACTCTTTTTCTTAAGTTCACATATTACAACGCGTAAAACGCTACGCTCGAGATGTGTGTTTCTTGTGGATGTCAGAAATCGATCACACCTTCTTTCCGGGACGTCCTCGCCGAAGACTATTTCATAGCGAAACGGAGGAAATTGCCGCGCGACTTGAGACGGCCGAGACTACGTTACCAAATCTCGACGGGTCTCGTTTATTTTTCCTAATTTTCCCACCATTTTTTCTGCACGTTCGCTGCACTATTAGAACATTGATTAGTTCCCTCTTGTCTCGCAAGCTGTTGCGCTAGGCTTATAAATAATTTATGCGCATTTCATCATATACACTACATGCCACGTCAGCGCTAAGGTAACAAACTCGCATCCCCGAACATCTGTTCGAGTAACACAATCGCACAGGATTTTTTCGAAGTTTGGCATTTAAAAGCGCACGAAAGACGGGCTGGAAAAATACCTCGGAATTCGACATTTGTTAGGCACTGCATGCAGAATCCAACCTAGCTAAACGGAAGCGGGAAAATCCAACCAATCCCACGAAACGATGTTGCGAGTAGAAGTAATGTTTTGAGCAAAAAAATTTGCGAATGAAACCAGCCGTTAGAAAAGAGCGAAAAATCATCGGCTTCGAGTAAAAAAAATTGTTTTAATTTATAATTTTTGAGCGAAAAAATTCTGTTTTCTTCAAAAAGGCACTATCTTTGCGTTTCATTCGTTTCTACCTAGCTATTCTGCGTTGGAGTTTAACCAGTGTCGTTTTTTCTTCAAACTCAAAAAATAACTCAAACTTAAAAAATAACTCAAGCTAAAAAATAACGCAAAATGAGCTGTGCGAGGCTTAACAAACGTGCACGCATCGTCGTTTAGATCTCAGCGCGCGGCATTCCTGTTCGCAAAAATAATGAGAACGATGATTCCGATCACACCGCGCTCCGTAAGCTACGCTCTTCATTACCAGCACCGAGTCCTCGGTTTTGCCTGCACGCCGCGATGCTATCACACAAGCTGTGACGCGTAAGCTGCTCGTCTGCTTGCTTGATTGATTTTGTCTGCAGCGGCACAACCATCTCGCACTGCAGCGAAAGCAAAACGCCAGACCGCAGCTAACGCAACCTCCAGCTCGAAATTCGGCATTACTATGCAGTGCACGGCATGAAGCAATATAGCTGGCTTCCGCGTGACGTTTAATTTCTTGCTTTCTGAAATAATTATTTAGCCCACTCAGCTTGTTCTCTTTCGCGTTAGCTGAAATGGAACGGAGAAACAATTTCATCCAGGCTTTTTAGGTTTTTTTAACATCATGCCCGAGAACGGTGTTGGCGCACGCGTTCGTGCCTGCTTTGGCATGCCGTGCAACTTGATACATCGACTTCCGCGCAAGATCCGCCCGCTTCCGGTGCTCGCCGGTGGGATTCTCATTCACATGACGCTCGGCACGTTCTATTCGCTAGGTGGGACCCTCTCGTTTGAGAATGGTCCGTCGATCTCGATATCACGTGACTTCCGCTTTGTTCAGGAAATATGTCTCCCTATATAATCTCGTATTTACGCATCCGCCAAAATCAGACGGTTACCTACTCGGACACGACGTGGATCGTTGCGCTAAGCGCGGTTGGTCAAGGCAGTTCGGTGCTATTCGGTATGCTACGTCGCGAGGCAGTTAGTTTTCGGTCAAATCCAACCCACATTTCAAAGAAATTTCGAAAATATTTTACACGTATTTTTAATAAAAAATATTCTGAAAAATCTCGGTTTGTTTTTCAGTAAGTAGTGTTCGCGTATGCTTTAGGTTTTTGGTTAGGTTAGATTTTACTTGATTACATGATAAATTGTGTCAACCTTTAGAGTTTTCTTCACGTTCTTAGGGCCACTGACCCTGTCAGTTGCCTTATTTCCAATTAATTTTAGCCCATTTTTTAACAATTTTTGCGTGTTCAGGATTCACGATCATTTTAGTGCCGAAATATTATTCTAGTCTAATAATTGTTGATATATTGCCTATTAGTACACTTGCTTATTGCAGGTGGCTTCCTCGAAAGAGCGCTGGGACCAGGTGCTGCCGCGTTGATTGGAGGCTGGCTGGCGACGTAGGGACGCACTGCGGCTTGTTTGTTTGCCTGCTTGACAAACTTGGCCTGTCTCGTTTAGCGCAGGCGTTCTCCTAACCTACTTCACTCTCCAGCAGTCGGCCTACTGGCCGGTGATCACCACGTACGGTTTCATGTTCGGCTGTGGCGTCGGCACCGCCTATTCGGCGCCAATGTCGTGCGCCTTCAGGGTACACCGCTAACAGTATGGACGACGAAAATTTTAGTTAAAGAATGTCTTTTTCGCTTTAAGTGGTTGCCAGGCAGGAAGGGTCTTGTAAGCGGCCTTATCGTCGCCGGCTTTGGCAGTGGTGCTCTGATTTTCAATCCGATACAAACGATGATCGTCAATCCGTTAAACAAGAAGCCTCGCCTACTGCTTGGCGTCGATAGGTACATTCTCAGGCTTCCATAAGAGAGCATTTTCGGCGTAAAAAATGACCAAAAATTCTTAGTCGCCTTTTGGCTTTCATGTTCGTTCAAATAGCCTTTTTGCTACTCGAATCAAGTTTTTTTTTAAACCTGACTTCATTTCAAGTTTTTTTCTTAAGCGTTTCGTTTGGAAATCACAGCCAATAACATGAGTCAGTTCAGAAAAATGAAAAAAAAATTGAAAATTTGAAGAAAAAAACTTAAAAAGGCTTGAAAACGTGAAGAAAAATAGAGAAAATTTTCAGGTTCAAGAAACTTGAAACTTTGAAAAAATACTTGTAATTTTTTATATACTTTTATACTATATTAAAAAATACTTTTCCTGCTCCTCAAAAAGTCAAATTTTTTCAAGTCCAAGTTACTTAAATGAACGTGATCTGGCTTCAATTGGTTCTTGAAATGAAACAGTAATACTAGAGGAAATTGTTAGTATTTTTGGAAAGCTATGCCGCGGAGGGGGAATTTTTTATGAGGTCGCGAGCATGCTTCAAAACGAAAATAAATTGAAAATATTATTCCGCGTAGCAAAAAAAGTTTTTCGATAGTTGAAAAGTATGTTTTCTTTATCGTTGTGTTATTTTTTGTCTCCTTTTGTAATCAGCCCTGTCCAGCTGCTTTTCCCTTTTGAGGGCAACAAGGCAACGAAAAAAGTTCTTAAAAATTAGAAGTAGTATTACTTTTACCATCGGATTTTTCTCGAAGAAAATACTAAGAGCAATCGCACATTATCGATTTTTCGTTACATATGTTTATATTTTGTGCCGATGGTAGAAGGGCTCGGTTTCCAGCTAATTTTGTTTTCAGGTACTTCGATGACGATGACGTGCTTGACAACGTTGTGACATCGGTGCTTTATCTCGGCTGCATTTACGCAGTAATGCAGCTTTTCGGTGCCCTGCTTTTGGTGGATCCGCACACGAACGAAGTAAAGGTTTAAAGCAAACGGAATATTCGAAAATTTCAGAGTGCCACTTTAGGTGATCGCGCCAGCTGATGAGATCAAGAAGTCGCCTGCGGGCGAAAAGGACGGCACTAAGCAGCCAGTTGTTGTCGAACAGCGAAGCCTTCGCCCAGTGGAGATGCTAAAGAAGCCATCGTTCTACGCGGTCTACTTGACATTCTTTCTGCTCTCACAAGCGGTCACATTTATTACGTCATTTTTCAAGGTGACACAGAAGCCTCTTGGGCTTCGTAATATTGAGCACAATTTTTTATTTTAAATTTCTCAATTGCTTTATTTTTTTATCTAATATTAATAATCAAATAAAACTAGCTTATTTTTTACTTTTATTAGATAATTTCGAATTTTGCGAAAAAAATTTGCTTCGTGAAATTTGTGCACAATTTTTTGTTCGAAAAAAATCGCATTTTTAAATTTTTTCATTACAGTCGTTCGGGCAAACGTTCATCGGCGATGATAAATTTCTATCGGTCGTTGGCAGTGTGGCTTCAATCTTTAACGCCGGCGGGCGAATCTTCTGGGGTGGCTTTATAGGCGACGTTTATTCCTATCAGGTACTTTTTAGCTGACTTTTAACACATTATTGCGAAGCTTTATCATCACCCAATTCTAGACGGCAATGTGTTGCGTATCGGCGCTTCTCACGTCATTTGTGCTAACGCTAATCGGCATCCGTGAGTGGAGCTCAAAGATCGCCTATCTTGTCTGGATTTGCGGGATCTTCTTCACCTTCTCCGGAACTTTTGCACTGATCCCAATGGTCACAGCGAGGCTCTTTGGGCCAAAATACTTTGGCCTCAATTTCGGAATAATGTTCAGCGCATTTGTACGTTGAAGTTGTTTTTATTTGCGCATATTTTGAAAATATTTTTGTTCTTGAATTTTCTATTTTTCTTAATTTTTTTATTGTTTTTTCTATTTTTGCTGCATTTTTTGACAATTTTTTTTAATTTTTCACCACTGTTTGTAGGCCCTGAGCGCCTTCTGCTCATCGCTTCTATCGAAGGGCCTCTATGAAGCTATCGGCTATCAGGGTATTTTCTTCTTCGTCGCCGGATGCACTTTTACGGGTATAATTTTCTCGTACTTGCAAGCCAACTCGTTCCGAACCGTGCCTAAATTTTATAGGTTTTCTTATCACCGTGTTTCTCGACGTTTCGCTTTTGCGAAAAGAGCGCAAACTAGCCAAGAGGGCAAAAGCAGCAAGAAGACCACTGGTCGGCGTCGAGTCCACCATGCCACTAATGGAAGCTGGAGGCGAAAGGCCCTCGAGTCCAGCATTAAGCTAACAATTTCTCGGTGTCAAACAATTCTAGCTACTTTATTGCTCAGAGTGCCTAGCTATCCCTTCGAGCTTCCAATCTCTAGCTGTCATGAGCCGGTCGAAAAACGATCAAATGTGCGAGAAAAAACGATTGATTTTTTTTCTAATACTCGAAATAATCGAGCGAACTACTTGCAAAATCAGAATACGTATAACAAGAAATCCACACATTGCTGTTGATTAGCTTATGAACTATCACGCACGCCAGAAGTCCTTGTACGCTGGCCAGTTTTCTCAAAATTTCGGAACCGGTGTTCTCCAGACTGGCTAAACATAGAGCAGGGACCAATGTATCAAAATAGTGGCCGCAATTTGACCGTCATTTTGCCATATTGGAGCACACTGCACGTTGAGCCAGAGGGAGAAAAGCGGCTCCGAAATTTTGAGAAAACCACCCTACAAAGACTTCTGGTTTCGTGATACTACGAAATTAGCTCACTTTTTAAAGCGGGAAAAAATCGTCAAAAACTGTCCAGTTTCTGGGCATTCTCGACCGAACTTCGACGCGAACCTGCGTCGTGCGAACTTCGACGCGAACGGAGCAGCTCCTGCTCGTGTAAGCTCTCGCTTGCCGGATGCTCCGCCGACGCGCGTCGCCCCATCGGCCCCTGGTGCGGGATTCCGACCATCGCTCGGCGGATCTTCTCGTCCGCCTCCTTCACCTTCGCGCTCGTCGCCTTCAGCTTGTCCTTCTCGGAGCGAACGTGCTCGTCGAGATGCGTCATGAAGCGCTTGACCTTCACCGCCCACTCGTCGAGCGTGATCGAGCCACGACGTTCCTCGGTCGGTTTTTCCTCGCCGGGTTGAGATGGTACGGAGAAACTCATTTTTTCGTGAAAATGAGTGAGGAACTTTCTCTTTAGCTGATCGTGAAGAAGCTCAATCCTTTTAGCTGATGATTGCAAATTGGCGAGTTGCGCGAAAACATTGTGCTATTTATCTCTACTCTCAGGGACTGCGGTATTGATTTCCGGCGCGAAGCTTCTCGAAAATAGCTGCGCATGCGTACTTGGAGTGGTAGATTGCATGCGAGTTGCGTACGCTCAATAGATTTCGTTAGCTCAAGAGAGCGAGGCATGCACACGTGACTATTTTTAGCATCGCGCACGCAAACAAGCACGCGATAAACATGTTTACTTTCGCAGCTCCGTCGCGAGCTAAGCTCTGTGGGCACTTCCGGCCTACTTGACGCGTAGTGGCACACGAGGCGGGACATTTATTCGCGACGACTCCTTCAATTCAAATCAGGGTAGCAACGGATTTTTTCAAATAATTCGAAAAAGTTCCAAGTCGCAAATTTTTTCTCCCAGAAAATTCGATTCAAAAATTTTTGAATTATTTTTTCGAATACGATTCGATTTCGATTTTTTTTTTCAAATTCGAAAGAAATTCGAAAACACGCGAATTTTTTCGAATTTATTTCTGTATTTCACCGTTTATTTCCTGAAATAATGTCCTTTTCAGACGAAAAGAGAATTTCCGGCTTTGTTTGTTCAGCTGAGATTAAACAATGCTCAAGCAGAATTTCTACAATTGGGAACGCGGCAAATCAAGCAAAATTCATGCGAGAAATTGAACATTAAACAAATTCGATTCGAATTTTGACGAAGAAATTCGATTCGAAAAAATTCGAATTTTGTAAAAAAATTGACTAGAAAATTTCGAATTTGAGCTTCAAGCTCGCTGCAACACTGATTCAAATGAGGACACTCACGGTGCAAAGAAAGACCTGCAGTTGCAGTTTGCTATATCCTGTGTGTTAGCTTCAACAAACCGGATCGGACTAGTTGTCTATGACTTGGCTTCAGTAAAAGCAAAGCATCAGATTGTCAAGGCGTGAAAGCCTGATAAGAAGCCATTTGGTACTAGGCTACGTTTGTTTGCGTTTAGAGGACGACGACACGAGATTTAATGCGCTCTGTAGTCCACGTACTGTTTCCACTTAAAGCCCCTAGTTGTGCTTCATCTGGTTGCCACGTCTATAGTAGTTTGAAGGGGTTGCAACTTGTAAAGTTATTTTTGCCACTCTGAACGCACACTGTGAAGATATGGCATCCATCTAACACATGTAAATTTTGTGATTTTTTGCGTTTCTCAAAAACAATTTTCTTCAGGATTTTGCCTTCTTCAGGAAGACATACCTAGCCTTCTACGACTGGGGACGTTTCTCGTGTCAGAACGTTGAAAACAGTGAAAAGGAATTTTTATGATATTGAGCCAAGAGACCACAGCAAGCAAGACGAGGTGCTAGCGCCGAATATTTGGCTCCAGCGGGGAGCCATTGTCAAGGAAATGTCGAAAACAGGAGAAAGTCGCAAAAACATAGAAAATTAGTATGGTTTTCAATAGCTAGATATGTAGATAGCGGCTACCATAGTTAGCTGGGATAGTTACGAAACCGCAAATAATTGGAAAAATTTCTTTTTCAGCACCGATCAGAAACGAAAAAGAAAACGGAAAAATATATTTCTGATCCTATCGCTAAGAAAAAACGAAATATTTTAAGACGATTTTATATTAACCTAACGTAATTTCACTACAAAATGCCAAAACAGTGGGTGCACCGGCAAATAGGCAGGAAAATACGATCGATGCTCCGCCAGTTTTTACTAGATAGCCCAAGCAGTTTCGTTTTCTTTGCGAGCTTTTTGGAATTTTCATTTTCCTTCCGTAAAAATCCAAAGAGAAAATTGAATTTTATTTTCCTTTTGACATAGTTCAATTGGCACACGCAGTGATCTAATTTATTAGCGAGAAAGCTTTAAAATGTTACGAGAGATAGTAGTAGAAATAAAGCAAAGCGAATTTGCAAAAAAATGAAAATTTTAACCGTAGAATATTAGTTACAGTGTTCCTTCCGACTATGCCGATATTTTCTACTCACTTCCTTTCTTGTCGATGTTTTCTTTTTTAGTTTTCTTCCGCAAATCCTCGAATCGAGCTCGACGTTATTTTTCCGTTGTTATTCCACGTTTTTTTCATGTTTTTTCCAGCTACATATTATTTCATTCATTTTATTATGCACAAACACACAGACTAGAGTGCTTCAACTAATTGCGAATACTTTTGGCACATTCGCCCAGGTTGCCAGTTTTGCTGCACATCGGTTTTCTTTCCTTTCCAAAAATATCGGTCGTCGTGGGAACCGAGCGCCGGCGGCGTTTGCCGTAGATGTCACAGAGTTTGAAAAAGCACGCTAGAAAGAAGCCAGGATGCGAAGATCAACGTTAACCTGCTGATGCATCCCACTAAGGGATCGGCATTCGGTGGACACGGTGGACGTCCGCTGATGTCCGTCGAAAAGATGATAACACTAACTTGTATGTACAAACCGCAACAAAAAGGCGGCTAAACAGCTGCGGCGACGTCTTCATACCAAACCATTCATTTATAATGTGTGCTCAACGCACTTTCGTCTCCAAAAGGCAAAAAATAATTTAAAATTGTTCACAATTCGTTCGAAACATTTAAAATTTTTATTTTTTCACGAAATTTTTGAAAATAGTCACGCTGTAAGGCAAAATATATTGGTAGACATTTGGTGGACAAATGTTTTCCTGTCCATCATCCACCTTCCACCGAAAACGTCCACCATCCGCCGCATCCACCGAGTGCGGTCCCTAATCCCTATGAGAAGCTCTGCGCGCACTCGCACGCTTTCGCGCTCCGTAGTCGATCAGCTCGTCGTCCCCGCCATTTGACTCTCTGCTGTCCACGTTGAGCATCTCATATGGATTTCTCTAAAAATTTATTGAAAATCGGAATCCTTAAAAAATTGGCGTCTTGGACGTACAGTTCCTTCGGCGCTCACGTTCAAGAGCAGAACCGATTCGGGCTCCGGGTCAGCTGGCAGTGCAAGCAAGGCTTGCACGTGCGGAAGGGCGAACATCGCTGAGTGTGCAAAGTTTGCGAGAAACGCCGCGGACACGACGAGCAGGAACACGAGTGAGCACTTTGAGGAGAACATTGCTTCGGCGCGTTCTAAATTTTAGAATCTCTCTCGGGCATGCACAGCGAAAAATTTCGTCCTGTATATACGTTTTTGAAAATTTTAATACTCGTGCAGCTTGCGCTAAACGATAAATCAAGCCGAGCGATGTGTTCAATTTACGTGGCGATTCTTCTGTGAAAAATTTATCTCCAAATGCCAACTAATTAAAATTTGGTCGGCATTTCAAAAAGGCGGCGCGTTGGAGGCAAAACACAAAAGGTGATTTTTCTGGATACTTTTTGCAAGAAAATGCTGCTTATTTTGTCGACGTGCGAGCCTGCTGATTAGTACAACATCATGCGATCTTTTCAAACCTATACTTCATGGCCATCTTTGACATGGGAATCGGCGGCAATTCGCTTTAATAGAATTTTTCGAAGCACGAAAAAAACGCACGTAATGTGGAAGCTGAGTTCTGCCCTCAAAGAGAACAAAAATCTGTGTAAATATTTTCAGAATTTTTCTATTTGGTAGTCTTTAAGCACGAACTACAGAATAAGCTCTTTTAAGTAATTTTCATTACAATTGCAGCTGCAGTATGGAGAACACGGTCATTTCTGGAGGGCATTTCTTGCAGAACATGGAAGAATCGCACGTTGACTAGCTATGTCACTTAAAATTTCCCAAGGATCGTACTTTTCCCGGGATCCCCGTTTCCCTCGACCAAAAATGGTCAAAAAGTCGCAGTCACAAAATGTCATAGGCTCGGCGTATGCGCAAAAATTAGGTAATTTGATAATTTGAATTTGAAAGTTTTTAATAAGCTTTCAAAAAGATTAAAAATTGTTTATTCATCAAAAACAATTTTAGGCCCACTAACACCTAAGTGGAGTCTATTGCGGTGACCTTGTTGTGTCCGTGTGTGTGCGTGTGATGCATGATAGGCTGACGGACGGACGGACATCGCAAGGTTATCGCATAAGCGTTACACTACATGTTACGTAGTGGACCTAATAAAATAAGAAGAAGCGTCAAAACAGTGTTTGTAGACGAAAATTGTTTGGGACTTGCACAAATCGAAAAAAAAAACAAGTGAAACACAAAAGTCTTCTCGCCACAGCAGCGACGTTCAATCCTTTTGCTATAACGAAACACGCAGCGAAGAGAAAACACATTTCCTCATTGGCGCAGCAAAGAAAGTAAATCTCCGCATTCCATGAACTGCGATATCAGTACCGGCCGGTAATACTCGTCGTGTCCAATACCAGTGAGCCCAAGTACGTTTTCATGCTTCAAGTTTTGCATCCGAAGATTTTTTTCGAAAGTTCCAAAATGTCGTCGAAGTTCAACACTATAAAATGCGGCATGCGTATGAGTCGACAAGATCGAATTACGTTTTTGAATGTTCAACCGTTTTTATGGCGATCTCAACTTTGTCATCGCTGCCAAACTGAAAAGGGCCTTTGTAGACCGTTCCAAAAAACCCTGAAGTAGATTTGTTTTTCGCAATTTTCAGCTGCAGACCAAACTTCAGCTGATTTTGGGCATACCGCTTCCTAGCCATTCGCCATGTTGCAGACAAGCGTCGTTCAGCAATGCATGTCGAGCTTCTGGAACTTCTGTTAAAAGCTTCTTCCACGCTGTCCGATTCCTCTCCGTGTCGTGTGCGGAAAGTGGACCTCCTGAATTGCTGTACGCTTCAAGATTGAGACATTCGGAGTTATCCTTCTCATCATGTGCTTCCATATTGCAAACTATTTAGATTGAAGCTAAAGTCTGCCAACCCATTGAAAAATATTTGCCGCAAAAGCTGCTTGAACGTCGTTGTCAGAGACTTGAAGCTAAACTAAAATATTAGAAAACCAAAGCCAACAGAATTGATTAATATTCGTTCCTAAAAGCTGCAGTGATTTTTTCAAATCAATCATTTATAGCAAAATTAAAATTGCTTCAACTTTAGCTTTTATGATCACAGATTTAATTAAAATAGTTCACTCTTCTTTCATTAGGCACGCATACTACAAAGTCTTTGAAAAAAAATTTCTGCGTTTTGAAGAATTTTCCACGTTTTCAACGCAGTGCACGTTTTTCACTAACAATAGTTCGGCTCCTCCTGCTTCTGCAGAGCATCGGTGTAAAGCCAGAGTACACCCGAAATACGCACGCTCAAGCTTCATCGGAACCGTCAACGTCTGTCAGGTGTTCGCCGTCGGATCGTACGCCTTGACCGAATTTAGAAACGCCGTTCCATCATTTCCGCCAAACACGTAACCTTCCCACCGGTGCCAAGCGCACAGCAGCCTTTTCGGCGAAGCCCTATATCCTTTGCCTGACTTCACATGTTCATCGCCGGCTCGAACACCTCAACTACATGTGAACGCGTTTTTTAGCATACTCACCCATCATGTAGATTTTTCCGCCCAGCTAGGCGGCGCATGGCGCCGACCGACTCGAAATCATCTCCCCTGTCGTTGACCAGACCTTTTCGATCACGCTGTACTTCTAGGCGCTGTAGTGGATCTTGCCATCGGTGGTCGTGCCGCCAAAAATGTAGAGATGATCCCCGGAAGCGGACGCTCACAGATTTGCTCGAGGGGTTGTCATCGATGGTAAGGCCACCCAATCTCCTCACCCAACTCCTCAAGATTGTTCATGACGCCGCCGTCACCGAGACCGCCGATGGCGCAGGAGGACTTCTTGTGCGACGTGACGGCGAGATAGAAACGAGCGGTTGGCATTTCATGCCGAGGAAACCAAACGCGCTAATGGGGAAAGTGTTGAACAATGTTCGCAACTGCCCGACCGGAGGCGTTCATACCACCGATGGCGTAGACCGCACCGCCGAGGCTTCCCGAGCTGAGGTAGGCGGTCTCACTAGGGAGACTAGTGATCTCTTCAAAGTGATGATCGCCAACGATGAAAGCTTCGCAGGTTTTCAGGAAACCGTCGTTGCCTCGACCGCCGACGAGGTAGACTTCAATGGAGTTTGATGCGCCGATGTTGGTCGACGATGGTGCATTCTTCTTGGCCTGGAGATGGCGGAAGAAAGACAAATAAGGTTTTGTACGAGCAGTATCTTCGAACTGAACACACTTAAAGTTATATAAAAAAAAGTGTCGCGAAGTAGTGAGTTTCTTTCTTTGTCTAAAGGCTGAAAGTCACACGACGTATTACATTGTTTACATTCTGATAAGCCATAACTCCCGTGTGGCCGATTTCGCAAAAAGTAGACTTGGAAAAATTTCGTCACATGTGCTAAGAACATGGCAGCAACACGTACAGCGTTGCGAAAGCTAGCCATTTGAAGTATGCAAAGGACCCATAGATTCAAGAGTTTTGTTATCTTACGTAGATACCATACAACCGGTCCCACAAGTGAAAGAGTGTCATGAATTTTGACAGATCTAGCATCTCTGCATTTCCATGTAGCTCGAAGCGTGAAAGAAAAAAGACAGAATAGCAGCGTAATCTAAGATCCCTATTTCCTCTTTCCTTTACGTCTTAAAACAAAAGTTTGAAAACAGCGAGAGTAGCCTCGTACAATAAGTTTTGTGTCCAGATGGTGGAACACGATAACTCTAAACTGTTCGATGTTCAAACTTGTTTTAACCCCTAGAGTGTTTTACCAAATTTCGCAACTTACTCAGACTGTCGAAACCAAAAAAATGGCCTATGTTCTATACATAATTTGCTCGCAATTATGTCGGGGTGACACGCACGGATACAAGCCTATCCGCGATTATGTCGCGCACGACACTCTAGGGTTAAAACACATAAAAAATGTCTTTTTGCATCCTGCCTGAAGCACGCAGCGCGTAAGGAAAAGGAGGCTTACTGATCGTTCTGGGATTCCCCCCCCCTCTTTCCCCTCTTCTTCCCCCCTCTTTCCCCCTTCTTCCTCCCCCCCTCTTTCCCCCTTCTTCCTTCCCCCCCTTTCCCCCCCCCCACTTTTCCCCCTCTTTCCCCCCTCCAAAAATTGCGCTAAGTAAATGGCAGAACATTGGAGAATATTCAGTGTTCCTAAGCATTTACAAAACCCGTGCAGTTCGTGTTGCATAGTGTAGTGTGAGTCATCAGACCAGTTTTCCACTACGCACTCTCGCTTGCTTCGTGTTTTCGGTTGTTAGGCACAAGCTATGCTGCAGTGCATAATGGTTGTCAGGTTTAGTTC
>JAQGBB010001250.1:0-14120 GCA_034691745.1 Prismatolaimus dolichurus
AAGTTCTGGCAGTCATTGTCGGAAGTACATGGCCAAAGATATTATTTCCTTCGTTATCTTACTACTTGGATACAGGCTTAGTATATAGTTGATGATGGGTGTTAATCAAGCACACTTAAGCCTATACTCACAGCTAAAGGATAATCGATTGAAAGCCAAACAAATTTTATGTCTAAATACATTCTTCCGGTAATGCCTGCCAGAACCTCAGGCGTTTCTAGAAATGCCTGGTTTCCAGTAACGCCGGTAACATAGGCAGACGAAATCGATTTGACCTTGAAGACTCTCATTCAGACATAAACATGCGTAAAATTGAGAAAAAGGGCACTAGGTCAGCATTTTTCGAGGTATTTTAAATTTTGAAGCAAAACCTTCGAAGTAAAAAATACAGCGAAATTTTTGAGCAAAAAATTCACCTCCGGGGTCAAACTATTGTCCGATTTTAGCTCACGGAAGTAGTAGAAATACGATTTGTGCTCACTCGGCAAAAGTGTACGTTCGTCTGTACGCCAGACTGGAGAACTTGAACGAACTGGAGGATGAGCGGAAACGCGACGATGCAGACGCACGTGGATATCGTGCTGCAGACAACGCCGGTGAACGCGTAGACCCTCGACGATGACCGGTGGCCGTCGGCGGGCGCCGTCGAAGTTTGCACCTCCTTGCACGTCGTCGACGCCGAAAGTTTCATCTTCACGTTCGCGATGACTGGAACGCGAATCTCGTTGAAACTGACCTCGAGCAAGTCAAGCCTCACACAAGAAGAGGAGATCAATATGTACAACAATGAGCCTGCCAACTTCGCATCAGTGAGGAGGAAAATATTCTCCTCGACGAGGGAAAAACGAGTTTCTCGGAACTTTTTCGCGACAGGCCCATCAATGAGGTATCAATCACATCGAATTGGGGCGGAAATTTCTGTTGTCACTTTCCTTCGACAGTCATATTCTTTCGGCTCTTTGAGAGGAATTTTGACATTTTCTCCGAGCAGGGTGGGCCCCCTTCGTTCGTTTTCGGCGAAAAGTCGATCTTTTTTCAGAAGCACTTAAATCAAGCGTGACTTTATAATTTGCCGATCGACGGGTTTCAATTTCGTCCGCCCCGTCCGTCGACTGCGAACGAGACTCGACGCAGTAAATTTATGGAGACACTTTTCGAACGAGGTCGAACGAGCGAGGGAAAATGGACAAACGTTTGACGAAGAAAAAGTTGCGTCAATCGATGAAACGCCACAGGGGGTTTTCGTTGTTTTCGGCGTCACGGTGTTTTATCTTGACGCAACACGTCGTTCAGATTGCGAGCTTCGATGGCGATTCGCGGGAACGTGTCGATGATAGTGGAGAACTTTTTCTGCTGAGTGGTGACGCATTGCTGGTCTGATCATTGCGGACGGAAGGCGACTGGGTTCCAGCGGAGCTTTCAGGGATGGTCTAGTTGCTATTGCGAAAGTCAAAACAGTTTTTGTACTGATGAGTGTTGCGGGTGAAGTCAATGAAACTAGCGAAGTGTATCAGTCGGCAATCCTCAGATCTCAGGAGAGGATGAATTACTACTATAACGCCAAATCCGTGCTCCATCGGCGCAAAAACGTGCTGGCTGAACTGCATTGGAACGAAAGAAGAGAGGTGCAGCAAATCGAAGATCAATGTGCGCAACAATCGGCAAAGTCGAGAAGGCATCTTGCCGTTTGACAAAAAACATGAGCACAAGTTTTTGAAGCAAGAAAGAAAGGAGGCCAAGATTAGTCTATATGTTACCGGCATTGCTGGGAATCAGGCATTGCTAGCAATGCCTGAAGTTGGGGCAGGCATTGCTGGAAATATGTGTTGAAAGACATGATTTTGTAAGTAGCGTAATTTGCATACCCGAATGCTTGACTCTAGTTTAAAATATATATTGGTTAATTTCAAAAATCTTAGTCAAACTCCGACTCACGCTCAGACTGAAATAAGCCGACTGTTTATCAGGTATTTCCAGCAATGCCTGCCCAAACTTCAGGCATTGCTGGCAGTGCCTGATTTCCAGCAATACCGGTAACACATCTACACATTTGGGCCGTACACAACTGACGTCAGCTCAAAATTTGAAATTTTGAACCACCCCCTGTTGTCAGTTATCATCAATTTCAGACCGACCAACTCCCTAGCTGACGTTAGTTTCGTCCCTACCCTCCTCCCCATCACGATTCAGATGCTTCGAAATTTCTGTGATTGAGCCCCAATGCGAGATAAGACAAATGGAGGCAAAAAAATTTTGCCCCTCCAAACGAACACAGAACTTTTGAGGTGTACGACAAATTTAGAAAAAAATCTGGAAAACTGATGACATTTTGGGGCGAATTCGCCCGATTGGAGTAAATTTAGGTTAGTGTTTTTTTGTCCCCGTCCCATCTCGCCTGATGTCACCTTTTTCGAGCCCATGCTCCCACCCTTCGTCAGAGTTTGTCAGTTTCAGCCCACCCTCTCACCCACCCCTCCGAACTGACGTCCGTTGTGTACGGTCCCATCGTGTACGAAACACGCAAATTACCACTCAATACACTTCCTCATCCGCATCAGGATCAAAGAGTTTACTGTCTGCTGCAACTGCGTCGATTCTCTCAAATATCACATTTTAAAGTTCGTCCGTAAAGAAATCTGAGCTCTACACGGCCCACGGATTCCGTTCTAACAACATACGTCAATTTCGCGCTGCACGCATCGGGATTCTGTTTCAGCTTTTCGTCCGCCAACACTCAGTTTGCATCCTTGTATTGCATACGCTTGCAAATAAGCATCTCGAAACACGGTATAGTTCGACTTTCCCGCCCTTTGCGAAACAGCACAACATAACCACACATTCTCCAAATGCAGTTCTTAAGCGTTTCTCGAGCGGCAAAATAAATTGCCATACAAACCAATCTTCAAAACACTCTTGTGTCAAAGAACACCTCATTGCGATTGATGTTTAAACGCGTAATGATTATATAATCATCGGCGTGGACCTCCTCATCTTAGATAACCAGACATAATCATTGACCCAACCCCCCCTCTCTCCCTAACTTGATTATATAATATGTGGATAACCCCTTATGATAGCCGGTGAAGTCATAGATTTCGCCGCGGAGAATTTGTGAAATTTTCTCGCGTCGTTCTACCGTAGCTTTGTGGTTGCGACATTTTGCGTAATTCTGGTTTAGCGAGCACGATTACGCCACTATTACTGCACGTATCCCTCCGGTGTTAATTATTATGATTACGCGTTTTCCGACCGACTCTTGCAAAGCTACGTGGACCTGGATTTGAGTCTGGCGCACGATTATGCATGAGCGCGTGCAATTACAAGGGCGTTATTGTCGATGAACGATTGCATGCTGGTTCAGTCTTTGTCAGCCGATTAATTTGCAGGTTTACTATTGCACAAATAAACGTGGCTATCGACTACGGTTCGAAGAGAGTGAGAGAGAGAAAAAAGAGAATACGACGATCGCCAGCGCTGCTGCTGAGTTTGTCCAGAGAAAGAAACTTAATTTTGGAAATACAGCTTGGCTCGAGAATCGTTGCTCAAAAAGCTGCGGTGCATCAAAACGCGATGACAACGACAGGAAGAGCTATTCTAATCTACCTGGTTTCTGGACTGGCGTGTGGTCAAGGGACGCCGTCGGCGAATGCGTGAGTACGAGTAATTCATATATTTATGTGGCGCTCTAATAATTTTCTGTTTTCAGTTTGAGGTTTCATTATTTTCAGAATTTTAAGTATGAGTTTTGAGTATTCGGGGAGAATTGAGAAAAAACATTTAGTTTTCAGTATTCATTATATATTTATTTATAAACATGTCGTCCTCTTAGTGGGCCTAAAAAAGCCGTGACACGGCAATAGTTACCAGACGTTGCACGCCAGTGGGCATAAAGCAGTGTCTCTTCTCTCTTCAATGGTATACCATTTGTTCGTCGTTTGAAGCAGAATGCGTTTTTCTATTATCTTTGACCGTTGATGCACCGCGTCCCACTAACCGCCGTGCTTGGCATTTTAGCACCATGGCAAGTCGTATATTCATCTTCGGCGGCGATTCGGCAGCAGACCGCTACTTGTCGTCCGGGGTAAACTACTCGTCATCCGTTGAGATTTTCGACGCGCGACGAAAGGTGTTTTCCAATGGCCCCGATCTGCCGTCTGCGAGAGGCTTTCTCGGCGCAGCACGGCTCGGAAACTTCGTCTACGCTATCGGCGGACTCGTCGAAAATTTTGTCGAATCCGGATGGAGGAACTGGTCACACTTGGCGACGAATGAGCGCCTGGACGTTAGCAAGCAGTCGCAGCTGCAAGCGTGGAGTACTAGCAACTCGATGCCAACGCCGCGATGCCAGCTGGCGGTTGTCGCTTCATCGTCGATCATCTTTGCGCTTGGCGGGTGGAATGGTGGCTCCTACCTAAATACTTCCGAAGCGTTCGACTCCGCGACGCAAAGTTGGACACATCTCCGGGAGATGCCTACCCAGCGCGCAGGTCTCGCTGCTGCAATAATCGGCGACATTCTCTACGCTGTTGGCGGGTATGAACCAAGGCGATACGTTGTGTGTGGTGACGGAGTCGTAACTAAAATGCATTTTTGCAAAATGTTTTCAGATTATTTATACCTCAGTCTCCTTTGAGGCCATGCCCAACACTGCCGTGGCACCACAGTTCGTAGATGTCTTAATTCCAGGCATTCCGGTCTTGCATACGTGAATGTGGTTGAGAAGTACAAAATCAGCAGCGGCGAGTGGTCGACGGCCGCTCCAATGCAGACAGCTCGTGGGTATCACTGCGTAGCAGTGTTGAACGGAAAACTTTTTGCCATCGGCGGCCGCAATGGCTCTGTATTCTCGTCGGTGGAGGTCTACTCGCCGTTGACCAACGAGTGGAGACGCGTAGCCGATTTGTCCATCGCTCGGGAAGGTTGTGGCGCAGCAGTCGTCGGCGGTCTCATCTACGTCTTCGGCGGAAAGCACAACACGAACGTTTTCGGCGCCTTTCTCGATTCGGTCGAAGTGTACGACGCGACGAGTGACTCGTGGCAAACGCTAGCAGTGAAGATAAAAGTCGGACGCGCTTATTTTGGAGTCGCTGCGATTGATGCATTTGGAGAAAAAGAGAAGTAAGTTGCCTAAGCAGTTTGCTTTCAGTTCAGCAACCGACGCCGTCTTTCGGCAAAAATTCGGACAGCGGACTTGAATTTCCTCTCTTTTCAAAGTGAGGCCGATCTTTTTCTTTTTCTAAAAACGGGGCTTCTAGACGTAGTAACTGTTGCCTTCATAATTGTCTTTTCTTCACGAAAAGCATGTTTGACAAAAATGCGATATAATTTTTCTCGAAATTGAACGTTCGTGGCTGCCAAGGAAGGCAAAGAAAGATTTGGCTGCATTCGATCGTAGACTTCTCCAAAAAGTGAAAATAGTTTTGCATAGACAAAGCGCGCAGCCCTGTATGGGGTACTGCTTTCTCATAAATTATTTTCTATGGCAAATTCTATCTTCCGCTTTTTGTGTAACCTTACTATTGTGCAATTAGGCAATCGTTGCCATTGATTGCTGAGATCGACAAAATATGCGGGTCCCAAACGAGTCGTGCCTCTGCTTACGCGCATCAAGCGCAAAAAATCAAAAATAAATCCAGTTGAAGTTCAGAGTGACCTTTTTCGAACGTTCTGACTGGAAAATTAGGAACGATTCGGCAACTTTGCGAAATGGGCTGCGCATGCACCAAAGAAGACGTAGACAGCCGAAAACTCCCGAAAAGTGAGAGCAAAAAATATTCTGAGCTGATTTGAGTAACCAGCAGTTTTCGCCGTCTCCGAACGCGATGTTGGATTTTACTTTTTATGTAGCACTTGCAGTCTAGTTGCATTTCTATTCTTTTCCAGAGTTTCAGATAACTCTAACGTGACAACAATCGTCTCTGCGAACCGCGGCTGATTGTATCAGTGCTTGATTATCGTCGGAGCATAAGCAGCAGCAGCATTACCTTCAGCCGTTTGTTCTGTTCTTCACTGTTGCAGCACATTGCCAACAATCGTAGTTGACGCCTATTAAGAGAGATTTTTTTCTTCTTGCTAAAATTGACAAACTATGCTTGGCCTGCATATCTCTGCTATTTTATGTGTGCTCGTCTTCGAATGGAGAATGGTCTCGTTCACATATAATTGCTAAGTTTCCGCTCATCGCGATTCGAATCTAAATTCGCGCGCGACATACTTGACCATGCGCGCTTTCAAATCTCACACGGGGTATGCGCCAAATACACTCACAAAAACTATCGGCATGCGGCATACGACGTTACGATCCTGCAGAAAACGCTCTCACATAAATGCAGAAAAACGCCATACGATGTTACGAAAAACTGAGTGTGTTACGCACTGTAGAGTTGGAGCGAAAAACGGAAACTTTTTCAATCGATTACGACCTTTGCCCGATAAGCTGCCGTCTGCTGACTAACGTTCGCTTACAGCGAGAAATTTGTCAGACTTCCCCTTCTGAATCCATTCTTTGAAAAGGTCGAGACAATGCTTCGATTTTGGGAAATTGAAAACGGCCCTCATGACCATCGCCGATTGCTTCGGCAACGGTCCGATCCGGTTCAATTGACTCGTCATGTATAGAGATCATGGTGTGCTTGTGTAAAATGCATTCGGTGAAATTTCTAGGGGTAATTGACTTTCACGAACAACAGCTGCTTTTCAGAATTTAAAACTTCACCGAAAACACAGTTTTCCGGACTAATATGGGTCTGATGCTTTTTCGGCATTAAACTTTGGAGACGTTCACAAAAAACGTGTCAAGACGTCTTATGTAAAACTCACGGACAACATTGGGGTACATGTACAGTGAACGCAGTCAGCTCGGAACGGTGTGATTTCGTGCATCGACAGTTCGCGGTATTTCGAAGACGACGACACGAACATGTGAGCATTGCACAAAGAAATACAAAACGCTTGATCACGTGATGGACCAGTAGTTTTTCGCTGTTTTGCCTTTAACTTTATGAAAAGACACTCGTTACAGTTACGCGGACGCGAGGAGCAGATGACAAAGCAACATTTATGCGATAACATATGATAAAGTTTCACCCGACGCAAAAGAGAAGATGACACGTGCTACAGCGTATCCGCCTTCTGCATTTCTAACAAACAAGTTGGATGTATCGATCCTCGAGGGCCACTGACGCAGTGTGCAAGTGCGGTGACTTGTGTTTCCCATCTATGCAACAGTACTCATACATGTGCGACAATCTTTGAATGTCACACTAAATCGGCTTGCTAATGTCACCTGGCTAGAATTCATTTTGTGTTGAAAAATAATACATACCCAACTGTCCTAATACATGGGGGGCTAACAACTTGCCAATAATGGGCCGGCAACCTGACAATGGTGAGCTGTGGCACCGTATCACTCTAAAAAGTGCTCTACCATGAACGAAGTCAGCCAAAACATCAAAGTTGTAAGACTCAGGGAATTTCTTAACTTCAAAAGCAAAACATGCTAAAGATAGCAAATAAATCTGTGCACGAGGTTTCTTCGTCCGACAGTCGCTTCTTTCAACCCAACCACAAGGTACGCTGGCTCGCGTCGTCGCCCCTGACCACAACGTGCACGGGCAGGTAGCAAAGTGTGCCCTCGTTGACGATTCGCGACAGCGAGGCCTCGCAAGCGCGCCCAATCGGTTCGCCGCTTTGCAGACGCGTTACATAATCGTCAGCGCTGACACCAAGGACCATCGCCTACATATCGATGCATACGCCATGGTTCACGCAAAGCTTCTCACCGAGACTTCTCACGCAAAACTTCGCGTACCAAGTTCAAACGATAACGTACTATACGTGTACTGCATCCACACATAGTATATACAGTATAAATACCGTACTTTTGCACTTTTAGCCCCCTCAATACTGCCGTCGGGGGCTATAAATGGCACGGGGGAGCATAAAATTGGAAATAGTTTTTTGCACCAGTCATATGAATGCAGTTTTTCTTCTCAGCGATTATTGCTTTCATTATCTCGCAAGCACACCAGTGTGAGGTTGCTCGAACAATATCGGATAGCCTTATCGCCTGCCTAGTCGTGCGGCTAGGATGCAACTGCTTCGATCACACCCACAAACGGTTGCCTCAGTTACGCATTTCAATATTTACATCTATGGCAGTTGCAATGTTGCAGTGCAAGTTAACACGTGTAGTGCCATTTCGTCCCCCCCCCCCGGGGGACTATAAGTGATGGGGGCAGAATTTGGGAAAATATTTTTAGTCCGAAAATGGCAAAAATCAAGTTATGCCCCCGAGGCTATAAGTGGAAAAGTACGACACAGACATACCGCTGCTTCTCCGCAACACGAGATATTAACCAGATGTGGTTTGTTGCTTTCGTCCACCATTGCCGCCGACACAACAAAGTTTAGGCACAGCTTGAGACGAGGGAGCGGATTCTCTATAATCATTAATAGTGCTACGCATACTACCCAGAAGCGTTGCCAGATCGAACGTACTCGAACTGCAAGCGCTACACCTGCACACTTGATCAACAGCGCTTCGCAGATGCCCAGTCCCATTCGAGGACGGTTTGTAGCGAAATCTGCCAAGTACAAAGGAAAGTTAACCCATGCAACACATGCACATACATACGTACAAGTGTCGGCACTGCTCGCAGAGCCATGCAAGAAGTTCTTCGGGTTCCTCCTCGGGATGCGGCGCAAATGCAACGACGCTGCAGCTTAGATAACACACTCCACCTCCGAACTCGTTCAGCTCTCGTTCATGCCTGAAATACCGAGAATAAGTATTGTAAAATCAATGCGTACTACTCTTAAAAGCAGCAATCATGCTCTATGCATACCTGAAAATATGCCGCTTGCTGTCTTTCATTCCACCGCTGTCGCTCTGCTGGAGACTGCACTCTGGTGCTGCTTGTTGGCTAACCTCGTGCACCACTCTCGTCGCCAGACCATCTGCACGCCAAGATGTATACATGTACTGTACATACACGTGCAGTACGTACATATCCATGTAAAGTTGTGCAAAAACTGTTTCGATCATAATTTTCGAATGAACGAGCTTATGGTGAAAGTGAAAACAGTTTTCAAGAGCCATTTATCAGGGCTTTTCAGCACGGTTTTCACTTTCGTTACGCGTTGGCGCATGCCAAAGTCACGATGGATATTTCGGGACGCCCTCTACATAAACTACTGTACTAGAAAAAGTGCTTAGCTAAAGTTCGACTTGCTAGCCTGCAGCCGCCAAAAAGTCGTTGGACAAGAAGACAGAAAATAAGGTTCTGTATAATACGTGTACGTACCAGTACATACGTTGATTCGGTTAATATGTCCACTGAGATAGGTCGTAAGAGCGAGTGCTGTGGCGCTCCTTGTCAGCCAGCGACAAGTTTAGCCGAAGAATCATCCACACACGCTTCAAGTATGTACTGTACATGACGCGCGTTCGGATTCTTCCGCTAAACTTGTCGATGGCTGGCAAGAAGCGCCACAGAGTTCGCTCTTATGACCTATCTCAGTGGACGTATTAGCCGGATCAACAGATTCTTGAACAACCATGTCGTCACTACCTTCAACCGTTCCACTCTCGGCGCCTTCAGCAGCACCCTGCATACAGGCCTCGTCAGCCACGACGCAATCCCCGTTGACGACGCCATTACGTCGCTGTGAGGTGCCACGCATCGAGCTTCCGCCACGTTTTTGCTGCAACTTTGTATCGTCGACCACTGTCTTTGACTGCCGCTCGTCGTTCAACATCGACGCGTCGAGATCCGTGCTCATGCTGCTACCGCCACCGTCGTCTCCGCCCTCCCGTGCTTGTTGCTCCTCTCGTTCTTCGTCATCACTCAATCTTTGCTCATTCAGATAGTTATCGAATTCGTCCGTAAGCAAATACTTGGCTGCTCGTGTGTGAGCATCGGGCTCAACAGACGCGACAGTCGATGGCTTCTCCGGCAATGGTTCAGGATCGTCATCAATTATAATTATCTCAGCTTCGTCTGCAAAAGTATATGTTCAACAATCGGCAATTGTTTCTAGCAAATTGTCTCACAATTTCTCAACCCGTTTCTCGACACTGGCTCAACATAAAGCGGACTCCGCTGTACCAAATTAATGGCCGCAATTTGGCTCTCATTTTGACATATTGGAACACGCCGCACGTTCAGCCCCGGTTCCAGAAAACCGGCCACCGTACAAGGACTTCTGGCATGCAGGATAGTTCTAGTTCATATACGTACTGTATGTAACGTACAGTATGTATATATACCAATACACTCTTCGATCTGAATGTGGCCACTTGGCTCAACTGCCTTCTTCGTCTGCTGCGACTGATCATCGGCAAGCTGCTTTTCCACATCCGCAAGCGCCAAACGAGAGTCAGGCAGTTCTGGCGGTGGTGTATCAAACGCGTCGTCAACATGGGGCTGGGGAGCGGTGTAAAAGACAACATCGTCTAACAAGTTAGCTCCGTCGCCGCAAGTTTGATTTGTTTGTGTGTCACTCGAAGCCGCGGCTGCAGACTCCTTCACTGCATTTCGCCAATCGCGCCCGCACCACTTGACGATTGTCGCTTCGGAAAGACGCTCGACTCGGCACAGAAGGCCTTTCGACTCCATCGAAGCCCGAGGCGCGTCACTAGAAGAAGGCCGCGTTTGGTGACTACGCAAACTGTACGACGACCGTGAGCTTGTGCGCAGCTGAGACGAGTTCGCTTCATTTTTCGCTGGAGCTAAATTTGCGCAACAACAGTGAGTGAACGAAAAAGCAGAGTATTCTCTGTCGATAGCATTCGTACTCGAACTGCGGCGCGACTGAGCGCGAATGATCGTCGACGATGATCTCGACGTGAAAGAGTCGGGCGATGACGAGTGCGCATTTCTAAACAAAACGCTACATGTATGCCAACGTTTCCGCGGGATATCCCGTTTCGAATCCCGATCCAGAACAACCCGGGTTTTGTCGGTCCCGACCCCACAATCGGGATCGGCGATCCAAAATTGCGAGATTTTTTCGGTATTAAAACATCATTTTTGAGCATAAAATACCCTATAATTCGTGAATTCACAAAAGTTTTCCAAAATTCAAAAAATTGAATTTTTTAAATTTTTTACAATTTTGCGTCAGATGTTATATCGCAAGAAACATTTAATGCAGTGTTCAAATCTTCGACAACTACATGCATTAAGCGAACACATTTCACACATGAAACATAAGAGTTCCGAATCGGGATTGGCGAAAAATTCGGACGATTTCGGGATCGAAAGAAAAGCCACTGATGCACGCTAAACTTAACAACGCACCACGTGGTAAAATTTAACGCACTGTACTGTACAACGCGTAGTGCAGTAAGCACAGAAATGCAACAGCGTGTTGTGTTGCATACAGCAAAAAACTAGGGTTGGCAGTCGGGGCGAAAAAATATCGTTGGCAGTTCGGGTGAAGCATTTTTTTCCCCATTGGGGGGCCGCCCCAAATTGCCAACTCAACTCTAATAATACTCGCGTGCGTCGTACTCTGCAGCAGCCGGCGTCTCTGGAGATCGAACAGCCGAGCGAAAGTCGTCGTCGTCGTCGCTCGACTCCGATTCGCTCAGGCGCGCGGGCGCCGACAACGGAACGTGCTCTCTGCTGCTGCACCGTCGAGGCGAAGAGTGAGTCAACGGATCTTGCAAGCGTCTGAAACACATACGAACAGTACAATGCATTTGCAGGTCTTTTATTGAATGTGCGACCGGCAGGGTGTCTACACTCCGGTTTTTCGGAGGGTTTTTGAACTTGGAAGACGCGTAGGCACCCTGGGCCGTATTTTAAGAACTGCTCCTTTATGCACAATCGCGAACTGGTGTTTTTGCCACATATGCAAAGAACACACACCCCTCG
This sequence comes from Prismatolaimus dolichurus, assembly GCA_034691745.1. Taxonomy (NCBI): domain Eukaryota; kingdom Metazoa; phylum Nematoda; class Enoplea; order Triplonchida; family Prismatolaimidae; genus Prismatolaimus; species Prismatolaimus dolichurus. Next base: position 11,883 of record JAQGBB010001250.1, read on the forward strand.
CACATACTTTTTCACAGTTTCAACACGTTTGTCATCTTCGGCCAGCCTTTCTATTAAGCAATGTTCTTCATCGCGCATTACAAGACCGTCAGAATGACATTCTTTCCTTTCGCAGAACAGTCCAGTCAGAAGGACGAACTCGCCAGGCTAGAACATTCAATAAGTGCTGCGACGTCAGACAACACACGGGAGCTACACATACGGAATATTTAGATCTAAGTTTAGTCTACCCTTACCTCTAGGCTCTCGACGACTGAAAAGCCTCGAACGTAGGGATATACGCAAACGCTAAACGTCTTCGCACTTGATCGGCTCCTGCGTCACACAAAACGACTTCGGCTCAATCTGCTTTTATGCGTAACTTAGCTAGTCTAATTTACCTTTCAAGCACTTTCCCGGCGCATGCACTGCCGTCTTCAACAAAAAGATTTACGAAGCCACCGATTTTCGGCTCTTTTTTCACGACCTAGATAAATTTTTCTTTGGTGCCTGTACTATACGCCAGACGTCGCACTTGCTTTGTACGTACTCGACACAGCACTTGAAGTTTTTCCTTTTCAATGTAATCCGCATGTTTCAACGGCGCGGCAAATACGTCAGCTAGCGAAACGTCAGGCTTATCATTCATTCCTTCACGTAGTCGTTTTGAAAGCTAAGCAAATGGCCGCTGTATCTAACTTCGACAAAGAAATTCCCCACACAAATCTCGAAAAATTTCAGCTGGCCTTTAGTTCACGCCGTAGCTGAAAAAAGTTGCGAATTCGTGGGCGCGCCCTGAATTCGATCGAAAGAAAGCACTGTTTTCCATCGAACTATATAAATGGTGCAGAAACGCGACAGAAACCGGCAAATTCGCGTAAACGGTTCATATATGGTCCAAAAACGGTCAAGAAATGTTCAATAAAAAGTGCCATTTATACGCCGTTTCTCGACCGTTTCTGGACCATATCTGGACCGTTTAAGCGATTTACCGGTTTCAGTAGCGTTTCTGCATCATTTATGAAGTTCGGCGGGGGAACAGTGAGGTCGGTTCGGGAACGGTTCAACTTACACAAACCGTATTATTATAGCAAGGCCTTTTTACAACCTCCAGATTACAACGTATCCTGCGTCCAATGGGCCCAATTCATAGGATTGACTTGTTCACTAACGTATACCACTCTGGTGTGCTATCGATAGTTTCAATGTAGTTATCGCTAACAAACGCATTACGCGCAATCAGCTTTCTACCATCTAGTACTGTTACTCTTTATAGCAAACCAGAGTTTTCGCATCGATGTTGAGAAAAATCTGTAAAGTCAGGTTTTCCACTGTGAATTGTCTTGACTATGCGAGGGCGATATTTGTGCAGTACGACCAGCTTGAAGTGATAAAAGTTTGTTATGATTTGCTGCCAAGCAGGTTCCAGGGGAATTACTCATTTTTCGTAGCATTATAAGCTTTAATTCAAGCGCTTTGTCTGCGGATCAATTACACTTGAACACCTCTTTAGCACAAAATTTTCATAAACTTTATCTTAATGCGCAAATGTTGTTCTTGTAGAGTCAAGACAATTCACAGAGGAAAGCCTGACTTTTCAGACTTTTCGTATTTTTGCAGTGCAATAGCAAAATTTCAAAACAACAACTAGTTTTAGGTATAGTTCGATAAAGCGCGTAGCCGCATGGGCGTGTGCGATTTTTGGTGAATTTTTCTGTCGAAAACAAAATGCGTTTTCAAAATCTGCGATTTTTAAGCTTTTAGATGCTTTGTAGGGCGCGTCGGTGAGGCGACACAAGCGACCATGGCATCGCTGGAAAGAGGACGTTTCAGCACAAAACATAGTGGAAAGTCATGTATCTAGCTAAACTGGAGCGGGCACAACAGCGCGTCAAAGTTGCAGACCGAAGTTGCACTTTTTGCCGCGCAGTGCCCAACTTTGAGGGGGTTCACAATAATATGCATCGACCTAGAGCGAAAGCTGTTGCTAAAAGTCTTAGAATTACTTCTAGTTTCACCGTAAATTTTGTTTTTTGATTCCGCGACCTCGCACTCTATCGTTACACGGGTCGATGTTTGTCTGACTCATGCATGCACTCTTAAATTGCATCACACAACTGATATTAGACGCCTGTGCAAAAAAAGTTGGTGACCAACCAAGTCCGCACGGCTTTATGCGTGCTTTGTTTTTGCACCCATTTGAATCTTTAAATCTTTTGCAGAGCACATCTTTCATTTTGAATCTTTCAAAAGTACACT
>JAQGBB010001251.1:0-14119 GCA_034691745.1 Prismatolaimus dolichurus
AGTGGGATTACGGATTGTGCGCACCCGAACGTAAGGCAGTGCTTAGCCTCACGTTCGGGTGCGCACAATACCGTAATCCCGTTGGCCAGTTTTTCAGCAGAAAACTTCCGGTTCACGCGCTATTTCGAACACTGGTGTTTATAACGTTTTCAGGCGACTTTGGCGCCATAGTGTGTAACTTTACGCGCGACCTATGCGAATACAAGGACGCCTCAACAGCGGGCCACCAAAACAAAGGACACTGGCAACGCTACAGCGAACGTGTAGGGAATCTGGGGTCAGGAATTCTCAAAGCGGGCAAGCACATTTATAGACACAGAGAGCACAAGCGACGCATACCATCCATGGCATTGTTTTTTAGATCAAGGCAGCGGCCCATTCTATCTCGCCGTTCGAACAGATCCAAAAGGTCACCGGAAGCACGTCCTCATGAGTGGCTATTTGAATAAGCCCACAAGGCTCACGCTTCTTCTTCGCGTGTACGATTCGACAAGCCGTATGCAACTGAAAATGTGTGAAACGCCGGACGATGGCCCAGGTTGCCAGGCAGTAATAGGAAGTGAACGGGTCGAAGCAAACGAGGCTCTAAGATGGACAACCAGGACTGTAACGACATTTGGAGCACACATTAAAAGGGTAATTTTATAGGGACTCAAAATGTATTGCCATTTACTAAAATGAGCTTCGCTTTCTCAGCTGTACTTCAAGTGCGAAAACGAGGGCGAGAACATCGGCTGGTGTGGAATCGCTAGCATCCGAGTCGTACATGTTTATGTTGGTGCGGAAGCCCTGTTTGAAAATAAAATTCTCTTTTTTTGTTTTCAAGCAAAAAAATAAAATGAATTGCGTGTTCGTTCATAAACAGATTTTGGCATTTAATATAATTCTAAAACACTTTCAGACTAAATCGACGTGTGAACCTCACCCGCTCTGCAAGATTATTGTCGAAGCTTTGTTGGACTGCAGTGATCTGGGCGAAGGCGTACATAACATCATTATTGGCAAGGCTGTCGAGATGCGACTTCATATATGCATGTATCTCTGTATATCGCGAGAAAAAATCTGTATAAATTCGTTCTGAAGCGTGTTTCGCCTGCGGCCAGTGTTTTACGTGGTGGTTCATGGGATCTCCTTTGAGATTTCATGGGGTTCAAGATAAGGGGGTTCATGGGATCCCCTTTACATCCGTGGCAAACCGCCTTAAAACGCCGGCAAGCCGTAAAGGAAAATGTTTGAAGCAGACAAAATATATATTCTGAAAGTTTCGTGATCTACAACTATTCTCAAAATTCGTTATTTTTAGCGAACTCGACAAAAAAATTTCGCCGCTGGCTTCGCTCGCGGCGTGCTTTTAGCTTAATTTTCAATTTTTTCCCGTGAATTCGTTCGAAATAACCTTTTAGCTGCCGCGCTTTTGACGCGCTTTGCAAATTTTTGCTTTCTTCTACTGTTTGCTTGCACATTTACACAGGGTGATCAGATGTACTACTTCGGCGAGTATAGTACGCTTTTTGGGCATCCCCATACTCTTCTCCAACCCACACTAATTTGAGGCTCCGACTACAAACTGTTCACTTTCCGTCTCAAGTTTTTGATCGACTATGTTTCAACACTAGGACCCCCTTGCGACGTGTATGGAGCTCCTTGAACGAAAACTCACGTGAATCACTGCACGGTGTCATCTCAATTTCTTCAGGTAGCGTTTTTAAATTGCAAACGATTATTGGCTGCAAACACATACGTAAAAAATACAAAAATGGCAGGTAAATAAAGTGTAAACTTGGTCCTTGTACTTTCTCGTTCACTTGACCAAACTCTGCTTCCTCGACGTCGACCGCATGTGCCACTTGCAGAACGACGCCCTTCCGTTCTTGTACGCCTCGAGCGCTTCGTTCAGCTCTCGCTCATCGGGCACATCGCCGTAGACGTTCTTGTACGCATACTTCAAGTCCTCGAAGAGAGGCGCATGATTTCCGTAGCGTTCGTTGTTCGTCTTATGCTTATGGATAAGTCCGTGGAACGTCTCGAACGCCCGCTGTTCCGCCTGCTCCTCGGACGATAGCTCGACTACCGCGTGAGGTAAATGAACGCGCGTTAGCTCGTGCGTACTCTTGCTTCGTGGTCGAATGGCTCGCTCGGCCACATCCGATGGTCGTCGTGGTCGTGCGTCGCCACCGCGAAGCTGTCGGATCTCCTCGCGTAAGAGCGCTATCTCCTGGTCGCGACGTTCGAGCTCGCGTTGCGTTTCACGTTCGAGTTCGATGACCTTCTCGAAGCAGTCGCACGTGCCGGTGCGCGTTCGCGAGATGGCATCCTTGAGCTTGACGAAACTGTGCATGAGAGGGACGCCAGGCATCTCTCTGTACATTGTGAGGACTGAGTTTTTTCATGCGCGAAAGAGGGCTTGTTTGCTTGTCTTCTTGACGACCATGTTTGGGATGTTGCCAGGAGACGTGATCTCTGTCGCTTTTCCGAAGGATATGAGGAAATGTTTACCTCTTCGGTGCTTTACGGGTGAGCGAGCTGCGACGAGTAAGCAGTAAACAGGGGTGCTAATTTTAGAGTGTTAAAATTCTAAAAATTGCTATTCATCAGTATGTGACAGGTCAACAGCATTAGCGGCAAGACGTTATTACAGAAAATAATACTATACTTTATCCAACAACAGAAATGAGATATATGTGCAGATAGCCGAGATCTGTCGTTTTGCAGTTACGGAGGTGAGACGATGCATATGGAATTCTGGTGTTCGGAAACGTTTTTCGGAAAGACCTGTTTGTTGCATCCTGCCTGGAGCACGCAGCGCGGAATAAAAAAAATAGCTACACAGTCAAACTGAGCCACTAGTGCAAAAGAGCAGATTCTAGAAAAAGGGATCGGAATTAAGGGATTTTTCAAAAGGAGATTCAGAAAAGGGTATCTGTCAAAAATCCCTTTTTAAAAATCCCTTTTTCAAGAATTTTTTCAGCCCTTTGACGCACGTCAGTGTGCCTTATGCGATGGAAGGTGTCTGTCTGTGTGTCTGTGCGTTGGTCGCTGGAACTCTTGAACCAAGAGGCGTAGCGCACTACGGTTTTTTCTGGAAATAGCTTGGGGCGAATAGGGAGCTATTTTCACAGAAATCCCCCGGGGATGTTTAGGGGGAGCAGGGGAAATATTTTTAATCGCGGGATGCACTTTTCAGCTTGGGGGACCAAAGCAAAAAAATGGTCGGAATTTTTTTTGTCTCGAAATGCGCAGTTTTTGCGTTTTTCGTGTTGTATGTCACGCGCGTGTTACGAAAAACTGGTTTAGCCGTTTTTCATGGACACTATATACATGCATGGGACTCAACACCATTGTCGATTTTTCTGTTTCAACTTTTCAGCTTTGCAATGAGTGGCGTACCCACCCTAGTCGCTCGTGAACAGTACTTTGCTAATCAATCGTATGTGTAGATGTTAAAAATTGAGAGAAAAATTGCCGAAATATGATCAGAAAATCACGATTTTTGTCAAGGCTTGCAAAAATTGGTCTCGAAACGTATCGATATTTTTTCAGAAGTCGTATCGAACCGGATCGATTCGATGCAGTTCGATACATTTTGACCATCGCTAGATGGCACGTATGACAGATACTAAGTTCGTCACTCATATCCGTTTCCCAGAGTTATCATACGTCATGTGTTCACCTCCTTTGACCGAGTAGCTCTTTGACCTTGTTTCTTAGCTGCGTCGCATGCCCAGTGTTATGTCACACAATCCAGGACGCATCGCCTCTACTAATTTGTGTGAGCTAGCAGCAGTGAAAAACACGAGCTGTCGACGACTATTGAAGAGGCTTTTTAGCAGGTGAGAGCTTGTACAATGCGCCCTTTATAGCTTGCCTGCGTGCATACTGGTAAGCTTTTTAATTAGCTTTTACCTTTTAGCCTTTAGCTGTCTTTTAGCGAGCTTGTGTGCGCAGTTTCACTTGCAAGCCTGCCTTTTATAGCAGCTGAGGCGCCTTTACAGTGCAGGCTCGCGCCGCAGGCTGTCATTCTCCAAAACAACACAACGTGATCTGCCGCAAATCGTTTTCTTCAAGAAAAACATTCTGCCCGGAAAATGTTTGTTCTGAGTGAGTGATTTGACATGTGTTTTACATCCTCCGCACGTCTCCTCTACAGACGGAGCTAAAAGCCGCGAGTTTTGAGTATTCGTTTCGTCCACATACCAGAATTCCCATGGGGTTCAATTATCCGGTTTTCAGCATGAATGTGGTGTGTAAACTGCATGGTCGCTAGTGCTAACTTGTAGTGACGACCCCATTGTTGCGTGAAGAGCAGAACCACGTTCATGCTGAAAATCTGATAGTTCAGTAGTCACCGTTCAGGTGTCGGCTTTGGCACACATAAAAAGCGCTAGCGAACACGAAACATTGTGCGAAGTAATTTGTGCCTACCGCTTTTGTTATTATTAGATCTAGCATTTATGCAAGGCGTCAAAAGGAAAAGCTCATTGGTTACAAACGCAGGTGCTCTCCTACAGCGTAGCGCTCATTTAGGAGGCTCTAAATAAGACCATTTCATGAGCCCTACTCGCTGCAAAGAATTAAGGCAATGGACAACGCCATAGCAGGTTCGATTGCCCTCACCTGGGCCACCGTCGGCTTCACGGCAAACCTCACGGGCGTCGTGCTCACACTTCGGCTCAAGTCGTTGAAGCAGCAGTTCTGCACGATCTTTCTGTCGCTCGCCGTCGCCGAAATGGGCGTTCTCCTCATGTTCCTCGCGTGGATCGTCCCTCTCCTCTATAGCGGATCGACTGAAGTCGCCTACAGCCCAGTGGGAATGGTCCTTCCGGCGTTCCTGATGTTGGTCTTCTTCTTCTCCAGCGTTTTTTCCACCGTCCTCATGGCAATGAATCGCTTCGTTGCTGTCGTCCTCCCGTTGCGCTACGACACATTCTACGCTCTCCCGCGACTCCGCGCAATGATCGTCTTCAGCTGGTGCTGCGGTGCCGTCAGCGCGCTTCCCGTTCTGATCCCGACGTGCGATGTCTACTTCGATCCCAAGCTCTTCTCGATTACCTACGCGAATACGACGTGCACGTGGTGGATAGAGAATGTCGTCCAGTTTGGGGTCGACGTTGTCATATTCGCCGTCATCCTCGTCCTCAACGCGATCACCTTCGCCAAACTTCGACGTCGCAATCGGACGACGAAGGCGGTGTCGATGAGCGAAGCGGCAAAGCAGCGACGCGTCCGCGAGATTTGCTTCTTCGCTCTCGCCTGCCTCAACGGTGGCGTCTTTGTCGCGAGCCTCTTCTGCTTTCATGTCGTCGCCCGATTGCTGACGACGAAGTGGCAGCTCTTCTTCTGCCAAACGATCGTCTGGGCGAACGCGCATACCGCCAATGGCGTCGCGTTCTTGCTGCTCAACGCAGATGCGCGAGAGGCGCTGTGCTGCCGCCGGAAGGCTGTCGCGCCGATAACGAAAATGGTGGCGCAACGATCGTCCTGTGTCAACACGCTCAGAGACAACTTTGTGAAGTAGAGGCTTTCCATAAAAGACGTCCGCAAAAAATTTGAACTTTGACCCCTCCCCCTTGTCCGCAAAATTTATCTATCTCCATGTGTTGAAATTAACGTTGTGTTCGCTCCCTTGCCAAAAAACTCAACCCCCTCCCCTGCCTCAGGCCGGACGTCTTTTCTGGAAGGCCCAGAGAGCGCTACTAAATAGTACATAAAGTTAAAGAAAACGTGGATCAATAATAGTTTAAAAAACTATCGGTCAGTAAAGGTGCAAACTTCCCACAAGTTTTCTGAATCTTTTTTACGTTTACAAAACACTCTAAAAGCACAGAAAGCTCGAAAAATTGCTCGCATGTGTTATTTCCTTGCAGGCCGTGAAGCGGAGATATCGACGGACCCAAAATTTTGAGCCCAGTCCAGCCCGTAGCGTTTTGCAGTCGCCCGCGGAATTTTTTCCCCAACCCCCGGCACGGCCTGTGAAGTTTTTGACTTTCTGAGCGAAGCGCGGAAAATTTTTGGCACTTTATGAAAGATTTGATATTGGAAAACATGCCGCGACCGAGCGCAAACCCCGAAATTTCAAAATTACATAACAAATTTCGATTTTTGAAACGCAACTTTTTCCTTCGGCCCAGCACGGCCAATCCGGCCCGCAGCATTTTCTGGCAGAGTCGGCCCTGCCCGCACATTTTTTGGCGGTCTCGACCCTGCCCATCCCGGCTTAATTTGGCCTGTGGAAGTCCCTGTCATGGAGACGTCCGCCAATTTTTGTATCTGTTTTCGTCCAACGAAAAGGCGGTAATTTGTACGAAGACTACGCACTACCTGACGATCGCAGGCTAAATTTACCCCAACTGCACACTCAGTGATGCTAATAGGATTTTTCTCCTAGGAAACATCCGCTAAAACCGGGGTTCAAACCTTTGAAAGCTTATAATTCCCTTTAGAAACACAGGAAAATAAAACCGAGGCCAGCCTGGATGGGCACCGACTGGTCGGTCTCTTTTTCTCTTCCCTTGCTTTTCTTTATCTTCTCTTTCTCCGAATTCCACCAGCCGACCCAAGTTTTTCAATTTCCAGAGCTGAGGGTACTGTAGTCTTTCTGAATCCCGAAAACTCGTCAAAATCGATTATGTAAATGCAGAAAAATAATTAATTAGCATTAGCAGTGGGTGGCTTTTTCGGGTGGCACGACACACAGGATCATGATTTTTTTTTAACTTTTACACAAATAAGCTTTGCTGGGCAAAGCGGAAAAATACTACATTTGCGCCCTTAAAAGTAGAACACAAGATCGCCGAATCAAATGAAAAAAATTTAAAATTTAAAAAATTTGTGTCACAAAGGTGACTCTGATATACATGTTGCGGTTGCCGCCAAGTATCAGAACCATTTTGCTGACACACAAATTTTTTTGGATTAAATTTTTTTTTTCATTCGAATTGCCTATCTTGTGTCCTACTTTTAAGGGCGCGAAGCTAAGCCTTAGGTTTGGCATAGGTAATTAGGCTTAGGCTAATTTTAAGGCATATGCTCAGGCTTGGGTTAAAGTCTACGCTTAGGCGGTTATTTTAATGTATTGGCAACGGTTCTGTGTTCAGGCAGTGTGGAGAAAACTGGTTTTGAAATTTTGGAGTGCATTGCAAATTCAAAAACTGTTCGTTGCTATTGACTTGTTCACTAACGTTTACCACTCTGGTGTGCTATCGATAGTTTCAATGTAGCTATCGCTAACCAACGCATTACGCGCAATCAGCTTTTAACCATGTATTACTGTTACTCTTTATAGCAAACCAGAGTTTTCGCATCGATGTTGAAATAGGGAACAAGTACGGCGCGGCGTTTGCGTCAAATAAAAAAAGTACGCGGAATCATCAGTCATTAAGATCGAAGAAAAAAAAATAAAAAAAAGTACGCGGAATTGTCGGTCATAAAAAAAGTTGGAAAAAAGTGAGTACGCGGAATTCGGTCAAAGACGGACAATTTCGCGTACTTTTTTTTATTCGATCTCAATGACTGATGATTCCGCGTACTTTTTTTATTATTTTTTTTATTTGACACAAATGCCGCGCCGTAAACAAGTCATATTGACTGAATGCTTAAACGCAGCGATGCTTAAACGCAGCTGAATGTCTATAGCAGCAGAGTCTCGCAATACAAGAGATGAGACGAACTTTCAACAACGACCTCTTACTTCTTTGTCTACATGACTTGATAAATTCTATCCATGACTTTTACGGGTTTTCGTAGAATTGAACCACACAATTGACGTTTGCGAATGTCCAAGATATTTTTCAGAACCCCCGATATACTAACTCATTGTTTTCTCACAAATCCAGCACATAACGCGATAAACGTCGACGCTCATCCGCACATTTGTACAGCGACGGTGAGTCACTAATTGACGTTCCTTCTTTCCTGCAGGTGCCATGGTCGGCGCGTGGATGAACACCCTTGTATGACAGTAGCCTCACCATCTCAGACTGGAAGATGCTCTCTGCCGTCTTCCCACCGCCGCCATCGTACTCTGAGGTGCTCGAAAACGGCTCGAGGTATACTTCGATTGGAGCCGAAGATACAGATATACGCTGACATAAAACTGTCCGTTCCGTTTCAGCTCACAACCACCACCCTACGTCGAGTCGCTATACACGCAGGATATTCCGCGCACTCGCTGGCCACTCACATTCATCGACTTTTTGCCAAAGCATAAAGAGCAGAGTTTTAGGTACGTACTTTACTTAAAATAATCAATATCATACCCCACTGTGAACATTTCAACACATAGCGGTCTGATCGACGACGCGAACAACTGGCTAGCGACACACACCGATCTGGAATGTCGCTCATGCGAATCTATTCGTTACCCTTATCGTTATCCCCAACCCGCTGCGGATCCCGCTAAGTTAACCTTCTGTGAATGTTGGTCTTCAGCGAGTCGCTACGTTATCGGCCTTCGGTAGATTCTCCTTAGAGAGGGACTACGATTAAAACATGCTGCGAGTGCCTCTTTTAGTATTTGGGTCGGTGCCAGAGTAGGCCAACGTGGTTCCACACAGAGACTCGCTTATCTGCCCGTGGTGCCCGCGGTCCATCGCGCAGATAGTGCCGAGGCGGAAAGTCTGCAGGCGTTAAAGGACAGACTGAATGAGAGGATTACCCTTCCTTGGCTTCAAGGTGAGGTTTTGCCCATTTTTGAGGGATTGGTTGAACAGCCTTGGGAAAAACTGGTTTTGAACAACAAAGTGACTGTTTTAGGGTCACTGATATTCGTTCAGACCTGTTCTGTGAAACTCGCGAGGGATACGCAGATTTTACCCCAAGATGTGGCTGAACGAACACATTGGTCGGATGCGACGGAGGCGGTTGATAAGCATTATCATGTGTTCAAGTTCCTGCGCGCGTTTTACGAAGTTAGCGCGGCGCCGTCGTTTGAGGAAATCGGTTAGGGTGGAAAAATCGATTAATAAAAAGCCGAGGCATAAATAAATCGGCGGATTGCCGAAGTGCATCCTGTGGTTCAACAAAAAAGCACACACGCACCATTGGCAAGTTGTTACCTTTCCTACCATTGGCAAGTTGTCAGCTCATCTATTATTGACAAGTTGGCACCTCATCTACCATTGGCAAGTTGTTGGAGGTCTGGAACACGTGGGCGAGCAGTGAGTGGGGATCAACGTACAACCACTTAGCTCAGGGGCCATTTCTAACACATGAACATAGGAAAATACCAAACGGACCCTCCATTTTTGAAAAAATAAATTTTTGGTTCAAAGGGCCAAATGTGGCCTTTGGCCCCTGGACTGGCCGACCCCAAGCTATTCTTTTATTGTGCTCATGTAAGATGCAAAAATAGGCCCACTTTAATTTTGACAGAACAAGTGGACGTTGTACCATCGCTGAACGATCGATCAGAGTCGTTGAGCTCACTGTTCGGGCGTGCCAGCGAGTATATAAACGTCTACGCGCGGTCGGGCAGTGCGACGACCTATCGGTTTGTTTGCGCGCAGACCGTCTGGTGCAAAGTGAAGGGCTTTCAGGGTTTCTCAAGTAAGCCTTGAATGCAGGCGATTAGAAATTATTTTCAGTTTTAAAATAGCTGAATTTTCTAAATTAGCCGAATTTTCTAAATTAGGTGAATTCTTTTAAATTTGATGAATTTTTCAAATAAGCGAAATTTTTCCTCACTAAAAACATTCCCGAAATTTTCCTCCAGAGGATGCGACCTTATGCAACGACCGCACCCTTCACACCGAGCACGCATGGCAGCCCAACTACATCGGCGCCGTCGTGCGTCTCTGGTTCGCCCGCCAGTCCCCTCAGATGGTGTTCGCTCTTCCGCCACGTTCTCCACTCTGTCTTTCGTGCAAGACGTTCGCGCCACAGCGGACGAATGCGATTGACGATCCGCGCTACTACGAGTCACTCGATCAGCTCAAAGTTCGAATGCTCCAGTGGCTGCAGCTTACAAGTATGCAAGAAAGTTTGTACAAAAAACACAATGAAACTGTGCAGTCAAAACAATATGCGGAAATAGAGTGAGCACTAATAGTAAAAAATTTGCTGGGAAAACGGAGCTGCTGAATCGCTATTGGCCGGAAATTTGCTTTTGATAGGGTTGTCAAAATGGGGCGCTTCGCTCCATCCCCCCAATGGGGCAAATAAAAAAATGCCCCCAAACGCCAACGACATTTTTTTTCAAGTTTTTCTTAAAATTCAATTATTTTTGAGCAAATAGCGTGACCGAATTGTGCTGTTCACTGGGGCATATAATCTTGATTTCGGTCTGAAAAATTTTTTGCCTCAAAATGAGGGATGGGGTGGCAAAATTTTTGCCTCTCCCCAAATGCCAACCCTACCTTTTACCGTAACCCTAAAAACCGCACAGCCATTTAGCTCTATCATGTGTTTCTAATCGAACTCCCTAGTGTCCATGGAAACGCTATCACATAAAACACTATAGTGTCCATGGTTGCAAAAAGTAGTGAGTTCGATTTGCTAAACATATAGTATCCTAGCATAAGCTAATGGCGTCGTATGCTATCTTTGGCCACTAGGGGTGAAAGTTCTCTTCGCCGAAACAGTTCCTATCCGCATGTACGCGAACAGCAGTTCGAAAACAGTCGATCGGACGGAGCAGACCCTTTTCGTTGTCAACCCCGTCGAGAATGAATGTTGGATGTTCATATTTCGTCTCTATATCGAGGGTCCATTCGCCGAGCCGGCAGAGTATGACGGCTACGGTGCTGCATTGCTCGATGCGTACCCAGACGATGATAGGCCCTCGTCGTGTTCCCTTGTGTGAAAGGATCTTTCGAAAAAAGTCTCATTGATCCGCATTTGGATCTTTCTGATTCCATTACGTGTGTATTCAGGGGCGTCCATACGGGGTTCCACCCTTCCCCCAAGGGGTTGAAAAAAAGGAAAAATTTTAAGGTTTTTGCGGACGAAAAGGGACCGAAATTACAAACCAAAAATGGATGAAAATTGCAAAAAAAATTGAAATATGTTTTGGGCATATTTTCCTTAAATTGCCTTGTTCGATTTCTTTTCAAAATTTTTGGCCCCCTTAACCGAAAGCCCTATGGGCGCCCCTGTCATTAGTTGGCTGCCCGGTGTTGTGTCATGATTTGTACACCACTGTAGTGCACCCAAAAAAGCTTTAGGACAACAGTCACGTGACTGAAAGTCGAAGTGTGCCCGGTTTTCGTCTAGTATAGGCCTTGCCGAGTCCGTTTTCTCGATACTCTCGGTGATATTTAGTTTTGTCTTTTCTCAGTCTGCATTTTTGCTTTAATGATCTTGTATTCTAGTTTGAGGTCACAAAGCTCAGTTCTCCATTGTTGTAGGCTTTAAGCTTGTGAGGTTCGAATTTTAGTTCGTAGTTGCCATAGACAGCTGCAATCGAGTCGTTTGCCATTTGATTTTTAGTTGCACAGGGTTTTCGCTGTTTGACGATTCTCGTGTAGCTAGTTTCGATTTGATGCTGATTTTCTATGTCTTGTGCTCTGTCTTTTGTGTCATAATTTGACTGAAAAAATCTTATATAATTGCAATAATTTTTATTAAAATTAAAATTTTTGGCGCGCAGAATTTTCAAGCTTTTTTAATTAGATTGACTTTGAAAACTTTTGGAGTTTTTATTCTATTCTCACAGTCTTTATCCGCCAGTTTTATGGAATGCCTCAGGTGTGCAATATGCTTGCTCTGAAATGAAACCCGATTTTGACTTTTTGTAATGTTATTTTTTCTATTTTCATCTCTGTATTACACCTTACCCCTTTATTCACTAGTAAATCTGACCGTCACTTCGTTACGGCGCTAGCGGCCTTCGATGATGTCCCTTCCCCGTGCTGCCATCGTCCCGTTAGCCCGGCATTTGGAATTTTTCCCAACCCCTTGGCCCGGCCCTGAAAAAATTTTTGGGTGTTGTTCCTGCCCTGTCCGTGATATTTCGCATTTGCACAAAGTTTGTCATAGGCAGTCAATTTTTCATTATGTTTTGACTGCACTTTCTATCGACCACAAAGCAAAATTCAAGAAGACCGCGCCCATTGTGCGATCAGGTCAATCATCCCCTCCCGCTGGTCTGGACGTCATTTATATCCGCTGAAACAGCCAATCAGAGACCAGTTAGCGCGCGCGAATTGACGAATGCCAGTTGCACGACAGTCACGTTGCCAGCAGGCGTGTCGTTTGTTCAGCACATGGAGTAGGATCTATCCTTTAGAATCTGTCGACTGCCAGCGTATTTGTGTGCTAAAACATTGCTGATTAATCCATAAACTAGCTGTGCATTGATGTCATATTTTTGGTAATTTTACTTTTCTAGAAATCGCCACTTCTGGGCGTACGTAAAGGCTTATGTAGTAGTCAAAGCGACTAAAAATATGTAGGTAATTAGCTACGACCTTTTCTAAAGAAAGGGACTCGGACGAGATTTTCTGAGAATTTTGGTGTCAAATTCGATCAAAAACCTAAAAAATAATTTTCAAAGAGCCAAGTGCTTTCTTAGCTTTGTTAAATCTCTTATTTCCGAGTCCCTTAGTTTTAGATTTACTCTTCGTTTAAATGTTGCCATTTTGTTATCCTTTTTGTTATTTGGCGCATGTAAGATAATTCTTGTACTCTGAAATTAATTAAATATAAACTGTCGTGAAGTGGAACTCTGGTTTCCGTATTCTAACAATCGTTGGACCTTTGCTACAAACGTGGACGTTATAGCCAAGTCAGCCGAGCGTTATTGTCGCCTATCCAAGGAAATGTTGCCCCTTTCCAAATTTGTAGTGATCTTTCTTATACCTTGCAGTATGCCCAGCGAGAACGGCGTAGGCCGTGTTCATCAACCGGCAAAAGAGGGCACGTTCAACGCCAAGTTTCTGGAACAAATCGACGCGTCTATTGATAAGTGTATCTCTCAAGCGTTCGACGCTATCATTCTACATCGTGGTTCAACGGTAGACGCTGAAAGTCCTCAACTTCCGCAGCCTATCGTTGCAGATGAGAATGCGGCTGTCAGAAGCCAGAACAACGGAGACCGCAGACGAGGGTCTAAAATTTAGCTTTATGCAAATGCAGTACAAGCGTGTCATCAAATGAGGTTTCCCTTCATGCATTAACTTGCAAATCTGAAGTATCGGGTATTTCACATGGAACTCCCTATTTTGCAAGTTTTGTCAAAATTTCAGAACCAGTTTTCTCGAATTGGCTGGAGCGATTTTGGATTCAAAGCTGTCAAAATGATGCCTGTAATTTTTCTGACATTTATACACTTGGTATCCAAAATCTGTTCAGCCAATCTCGAGAAAACTGGTTCTGAAATTTTGACAAAACTTGCCAAATAGGGAGTTTCATGTGAAATACCCGATATAAGTTCCAATTCAGCTCCAAACCTGAATCGACGAATTGGCGCAAACAGTGGATGGCTGTCACAAATGCATTAAAGCTCTATGTAACGGCCTATTTACGAGGGTATCTTAGCCAGCGTTTTACGCTGTTAAATAAAGACTACGGTACACAACTGGCCAGTGGGGCGCCATTCTCACGTAGCCTACCATTGGCTATATTTAGCGCCTTATTTAATGACGCTCTCGACGGGAAAAGTTTCCGTACCTCTCCCTTTCCCGATTGTAAATAACGCCGTTAAATAAAGGCCTTAAATAGGGCTTTAATGCACTTGTGACAGCCATCCACTGAAAAGACGATAAGTGACCTTTCTCAATTTGATAAAAAACCTAGATATTGTAAAGCCTAAGAAGTTGCGTCTGGCTAAAGACGTTTGCTGTATATGGGTCAATCGGAGTAGTTTTGTTAGTGTAACAAATTAAGCGTCGTTAGCTTTGTATTGTAATGACAATCCACTTGTAATTTTATTCAGAACCTAGCGTAGCGGTACAGCGTTATTGCTATAAGAATTCGAGTAATGCAAGCAAGTAAACTCCGCGCGCAAGACGGCTCCGCTCATCAATCCATTGCACAAACATATAAGTCGCCGCCGTCGCAAAACAAAAAGACGGGAAAAATTAGTGGGTTTCTTGGATTTGAACGCGCACGCTTTTGCAGCGTGAAATGAACAGGCTATCGACATCAAATCGCGAACGCTTGATCTTTAACCAGCGCTTTACTT
>JAQGBB010001252.1:0-14118 GCA_034691745.1 Prismatolaimus dolichurus
GTTCCAGAAGGGGGGGGGGGCAAACGTGACGAGCGTTTACGATGGGGAGGGGGAAGTCAAAAAATTCAAATTCTTGCTTCACGAAAATAGTGTGTCGCCCCTTATGGGAGAACTGAGAATCGAATGATTGTCCGGTTTGAAGGTGGCACAGACATCCGCCACATAACATCTGCCTACTTCAGGTGGAGGTCATGGGTGAGGCAGAGGGAGAACTCCACCTCCGATGTCCGCTTTCCCCTTTGGTCGACCTTACCACATCGCCGTGACATTGACACGCGAGGTGTAGGATTCTGACCCTTTGAAATATATTGCTTAAAGACTAGCGCAGAAAATATGGCGAGAGAGGGTAGTGTCCAAAATCCAACCCAACCCGAAAATAAAATCTAACCCGAGCCATTTTCGACCTTTAAAATTTACTATTTTGACAGTTGAAAAGGTTATCAAGCGCAGAATTTCACGCTAAATCTGGATGTCACAGAAATTTTCATTTTGGATAATGTAGATACGTCAGTTAGCTTACAAAACCCGTTTTCGTTACAGAAACTTTAGAATTTCAGAAGCCAGTTTCTTCTAACTCATCCAAACTGAAAAATTTTTCAGATTCGGATTCAGCGTGAAATTCTGCGTGGGAAGCCCTGTTCAACTTTCAAAATAGTGAACTTCAAATGTCGAAAATGGCTCGGGTTGAGTTGGATTTAGGACACTACCGCGAGAGAGGCGAGCGACGAAAAATTTGTAACTTTTTCGTAATCATTTTTGATGCAAACTTCGTGATTACTAAATGCCACCGTAAACTATGCGGACCGTGCGTACACAATCTAAAAGGCTACTTTCCACAAAGTGTCTGTAGTTTTAGTCGGTTGTCATGGTTGAGTTTCATCTTTGAAGCAAAATTAAGTCTGTCCTCAACTCAACGGCGGCTATCCCACACTCGAAAGCTCTTTTTTTCTTGAAATTGTGAGAAAGGCACTTTGTAGCACCGTATTAGAATCTTGTCAAAAGATGCCTTTGACGTCGCCTACGTACAATGCGAAGCTGTCGGGCTGAAAGGAATTGGTCACGCAAAACAAGAAATCGAAATGGGCCCTACGTTTATTCGAGAAGGCGGGCAAAAGTTGTTGTGAAGAAAAAAGAGCGAATGCATGTGCAATGTTTAGTCTCCAGTAAGTTTCCGACAAAATTAACACTGTCAAACGGTACTTTTGTCGATGGGCGTGCTTTCACCATCCGAGCTACGGCCGTTAGGCCTGACCTAGAGAAGCGTTTGATTGGTAGGTGAAAAGTTAATGCTCACGCAAATCATCGAGACGCCGACACTTTTAGAACTCTTTCAATTGATACCCAAATTAATTAATGTTGGACTGTTCAAAAATTTCAAAAATTTGGTTGCTCAAAACTTTTTTATTAAAGTCCCGTAGGAAAGCTATAATTGCTTTACATAATATGAAACTACAATATAGTTTTGAGAAATAGTTACTGCGAAAGTGCAGTAATTGTCAAATGTATCATCAGCCCTCAGATGCTGGCTCCGAAGGCATGAATGAATGCTCATTTTAGCAGCATTGCAGTTTATTCATTCGCAATATTTCGAAAAATGTGCTCGTGTTATGTAATACCATATGTACGACAAAATACTGAGCCCTTGTATTGGATGACGTGTGTTTTATTAGCGAATAAATTATTGTGTATTACGGTACACAGCGTAACAAAAACAAACACACAAGTTAGATGTACATATTAAAGTTTGACTTATGGTCATGTATTTTCTCAAATCTGTAGTCACTCAACTTTCTTCTGCCAAAACTATCCTTGTGCCCCTGTTGAAACGACAAGCTTTTCGATACAGTCGAGGAATTCTTTCTTTGCCGACTTCACCGAGTCGTAGTAGCAGTTTCGTGCGCTTACCACTCGCTGTTCACCCGGCGGCGCGTCGCACCTGCAAACAGTTTGTGTGTCTACATTTATTCGCAGATTGAGTGTTTCAAATAGCTGGTCCTCCTACTGAGTCCAGCAGTAGTCGTTTTTCTTGTGGCATTCAGCGATACAGTGGAGTGCCTTGCCGAGTGCGCCGCTGAGCTTTCCGTGTGGTGGATGATGCGCAGCATCAGGAGAGTTATCTCTGAAGTTCCAGCACCTAAAAGTAAAATTTGCAAGTCAGCTTCGCATTGGTGTGTGACGAGGAAAATCCAGATTCAAGAGTAGAAAATCGATTGCACAACAATTCGCCTTACATTACTCAGTTTCAAAACAAGAGCTTCGGCAAAGTCAAAATGCATCCTGCCTGCACTAACAATAAAACTTATGAAATTTTTTCAACATGTTCTGGAACATCCTGGCACACCAGAATATGTTCGAAAACATGTCGAAACGTTCTGGAACACCGATTCCAGTGTTTCTCTATGTAAGAACACAGTGCGTTGACTTCTCTCCATTTGTGACCATATTGCTATCCTGTTGGTCCGCGCTGCCATTTAGTATTGTTCGGTTTACGAAAGGCAAAAATGCGGAAGAACGCTATTAATTTACAAGCTCTTTAATTATTGCTAGCCTTTGACTCATGTCGAGCCCAGTTCCAGTTCGTGCATTGCAATCGCTGAACAGTTTCCACAAGGCGTTGTGACGATGCTCGTAGCACTGGGCGGTGCCCGCCGGCGCCTCGTGTCCAGACTTCTCACATCTAGATGAAAGAAATTCTCGCATGGATGCCCGAACTCGAACTTTTGCTTCGTTCAATTAATGACTCACTCGTTGATGCACTTATCGCGAACGTCGTCTTCGCAATCGAGCAGTCGCGTCCACGTCATTCGCTTAACTTTTAGGAAGCCACAGTTTGCGGTTGCAAGCAAAGCAAAAAGTGAGCACAACGCGAAGGTGTTCGCCTTCATAATGACGTGGACACAAAGCACTCCCTGCGTTCACGAAAAAATCTGCAATGGAAAAACACGACGTCGTTTAAGGTTTAACTGGTAAACGTTTTGTGCGATTTTCTCTTATAAATTTGGCCGCACGTGATGGGGAAAAACTTGTCGTTTTGCTGTTGTTTTTCGCACCGTATGTTTCACTGTTAATGAGCTCTCGCTGCTTGACGCGGCAAACAACAAATCAATATATTTGACTGTACTTGGCTCAAGTCTTACTCTTAACTTGCCCAACCGCCGGAATCATCTATCATCCGTGCACACGTATGCATAACCTCTGTCTGTGAATGCGGCGCCCTGACAGCGATATGCACACATCCGGTTTGGTTTTCTTCAGCTGTAATATTTCTGCGGCAGCTACTCTGATTTATGATGCCTCATAATGAATGGTGATACACATTTTACTGAAAGTGAAGGTAGCAAAACGTGGAGTCTTTCTGGTAATGAAATGGCTCCGGGGCGGAGCGATTTTCGCTTTGAGCTCGGACGGAGCGGAGTGAAAATTTTTTTGTCCGGGAGCGAATTTGACATTTTTAACACATTTGTTCGAGGCAGATAAGTGAAAAATTTTTTGCCGCTCGCTTGGCTTGCGGAAGAATTGCAATCATTTGGTCAGAACCAACTCCAATCCAAATCCGAAGTCTGGGATGTGACCTAAAAATTTGACTTTTTTGTCCGGAGCGATGCGGAGCGAAAAACGTTTTCGACTGGTCGGAGCGAAGCGAAAAATTTTCGGAACTTGCCGGAACGCAGTGAAGTGGAGCGAAATTTTTCAGGGCCATCCGGAGCGATTTGAAAATAGGCCGGAGCAATTTCACTACTTTCTGGGTATTTCCGCTGCAAATTGGAAACATCACCTTTGTCACATGAAAAGTTGCTCAGCCAGCATTTTCGCGTATGCAAAACGCTAAGACTTGCAACAGGGAGCAGAATATGTCATGTCCATTTCAACGAAATGCTTTGTGAATCAGTAATTGATAGCCTCAATGCTCTCCGGCGAATATGAGATAGCGTTGTTTTAGCTTGCTGCTTGCTCATTTTATAAGGGTTGTACCTGCAATTACAGCCTTTATTTACGCTTAATTTGGCTTGCACAATCAAGCAAATCCTTTATTGGTAGCTTCTCCACTTTATAGTAACGAGACGTACTAACACTTTAAAGCGGCCGTTTTCGGAGTTTCCTTGCAGCTAGAAAAGAGTAAATGCCGCCGTGAAAATTATACGTTTTTCAATGAGGTTTATTGAAAATGGGGCTATTTAACGAAATTAAGGCAGCTTCTGTCACATGCCAACAAGATTCATTCACGATCTACAACATGTCCATCGATGCGCTGATGGATTCGGCGCGACTCACTGAGATGCGGATGACTCCAAGAGATCGAATGAAAGCCCGATAATCTGTCAAAGGCCCAATTAGTTATGTGACATCAACCGGTCATTAGATTACTTTACCGGCACATTGGTCATCATGTACTGTTAGTTACCTGCAGTTGCTGTTTTAGCGAGAAGTTTGGCGGCGCAGTTTGGGTGCTATCATTTTCGAGTGTCGAGTTTACGTGTGTGCAAAGAGAAAGCCGATCAGGTGATTTATAGCTGCCGATGGTCTACTAGTCCATTTATTCGTGGTTTGATTCAATGCAACTTAATTCAATAAAATTGGATTATATCCAAAAATTTATTTCCTAGCTGATTTTGCTGTCGAATGCGCCCGATTTATTAGACCTGACACACTGAAATAAGGGGCTTTCGAAATATCTTGTCAATTCATGTCACTTGCTAAATTTAGCACTTCGCCTTTTGCTTACGTCGACAGACTTTCAGACACAGAATAGCATTTTTCATCATTGGCATTCTAAGGGTCGGAATTGCTGCTTGCGGTGTCGTTCATTTTGTCGCATGTTGACTTTTCAGTCCGTGGTTTAGGGAAGAGAACAGCGATTTTTCCAAACAACTTTTTTCATTCGCCTTTTCTAATTCGACCTTGCTTTCGACGCAACTTTTCATGATATCTTCGCACGCATTTAAGCCGCTTTGGTCTTGCTCGAGACTCCACGAGAAATTCACCGGCCTTGTTTGATAAGGCTGCCAGTGCATCCTTTTCAGAATGCCGCACTCAGATTCAGAGATAATCATGATAACCACGGTCGTTCTCAGCAGCGCGTGCATTCTCTACACGCGCGCGCACAATTCAGTATAATTATGGGCAAGAAGGTCAGGAAGAATGAAATTAAATGCGTGCTTTGTTGCTTCTAGTCTCGTCATTTTTCAAACGCTTTTTAGGGCCACTAACGGACATCAGTGTCTCGATTGCCGTGGCTCTGTATGTGTGTGTGTACCGTAACTTTCGAAAGAAGAGAGCTAGCGGGCTGAAGCTTGGTACCGAGCTTCCTTGGCCCAAAGTATAAATCAACTTCTTGAACCAGCCAAATCGGTGCATTCGTTCGGCTCCTAAACCCAAAAATGTCCCAAAACCAATGGTGACGTCATATGTGCATATCATTTACGGCAGCGGTGGCGTGCGTGTGCGCACCGTTTTGCCTGGCGGCATTGTAAGCAATCAGCCAACGGAGGGGCCAACCGGTCAATGGAGTGTACCAAGCTGCCAATGGAGTGTGCCACGGTATACTAAATAAGACCAATGCTGCGCTGTCTGTTCTTCACTTTACTTTCTCGGTTCTTGTTATAAACAGCCAGTAGACTTATTTATATGTGCCTGCTCGAGTGACATTAACGTCTTGACGTGACGTTAGCGTCTCCGTTTTTGTCCTACAGTTGGGTTAAAGTCTTGTGTCATCGATAGTTTTGTGTCAAGCGGTTTCAGGTCCGTCGGCACCGTCCCGGAGCGGCAGTGGCCCTCGAGGATCGGTACATCCGTCTTGTTATTTGTAGCTATTCAAACTGCGCCACGGTCGTCACTGCATTTCAGCGTAAATTGAGATGTAACACAAGGAGCCGGATGCGAGAGAAGAGCCGACGAGAACTCTTGAGATAATCACAGCTCACGGCTCACGTCATGCGTAATAACGCAGTTATAGTCAACAGGTTGACAATAATAAAACCCGGTTGAGGCGAGCCACCCTGCGAACTCATCATGTATATTGTCTGTATTACAGAAACTGTGAGAAAAGTTTCCTTCTAAGATGAGCTGCGTGTGACTTTAAAATCACGTCTTCGAAAATGATGGAAGCACAATTACTGCGTTTTTATTGCATGGTGCATGATAAAAAACAGTGAGACCAACGACACGACCGACACAAATTCATAATTCAGCAAAAATTGCAATTTGACTATTTAGCTTTGGTTTTGGTAAGTGAGAAGTTTTGGTTTTTTTACTGTGTCGCGATGGTGCAGAAATGTTTGGGCTAGTCGTATAAGCCTGCTTTCACATTCGAAAAGGTCGTTCGCCGACCGCTTCTCAGCCTCCTAATAGCACGAGGTGGTGACCTTTTATCACAGCTGATTTTGGTGTCCAATTGAAACTGGAAAACGAGAGTTTACTGGTATAGCTTTGGTAGTCAGCTATCCTTCCCGATTCCAGGCATTTCTACTAGAATATTTTAAAACATTTGATCGTCTGGAATCTTCAACAGGAGCGTTGCGTTATATGTGCGGTAGACTGTCTATAATTATTACTGTTTGCGATGGTGCGAAGACTTTCGCACGACATTTTTTGTTAGCGTTGTCGCACATTTTTGTGTCCTAGGGCAGCCGACGCTTACAAAGTCCAGCCTCTTACTTTGTGTTGCCACCGACAAACTTTTAAACATTTCTCGGCGTTCTCCAACGCCGGCACTGCTGTGACGTGTGCGACGGACGATGCTTTGTACGACGGTGGTAGGTCGATAGAGACGGTGGAAATGTCAAAACAGTTGGAAATCGACTTGGCCGTAACATTTCTTTAAAAAAATCGGTTTCAGCAAAGCTCATATCGTACTTGACAAGATCGTTTTTCCGTGTTCACGACTGCAGTTTTTGAAAATCTGCCATGACTGTTTGTGTTTCTTTTGGACGCAATTAGTGGCTGTTCCAGCAATGACGTTTCCAGTAATTTCACATCTTTAAAGGTGAACACTTTAAAAAGCAGGGCAGTCTCAACGGTTTCCAATAAAAGTTTTCTTTTGAATACCGCTTTAAGCAGTCGTTCATTACATCATCCACACACTCCTAGAGCCCACACCAAGTCTGATTCAGACTCCAGGTGAAGTTAGCGGTTAGCATCGACCCCATTTGTGGGTCCAACCGTGAGATAGTTCCGCCGTTCACACAAACGAGGATCGCAATGAAGCTGATAAGCTCAGACTTCAAAGTTAACATTCTTGAAAAAGAACTTTTTCTGTAGAAAAACTTCAACTGAAAACGCAGGTGATGAAGCGACGGTTTTACAAACTTTTTTCGTGCTTGTGTTCATTCACCTTGAAGAAATGAAAACACTATTGCGGTTTCAGAATTTTCTTCAACCGAATCGCCGCTTTCGACCTAACAGCGTAAGCAGAAAATCAAGCTTATAGGAAAAGTTTTACCGTACTTTTCCGTATAAAGCCGCATGCGGCTCTATTTTGAAATGCCCATTTTAGCAAAAATATTTTACCCAAATAGAGCCCACCCTAAATAGAGCCGCATCGGGCACTATTCTCTTACATGGGATCCCATGCAATACACATTATCTACAGTATTATCGAGCACGAACTAGTCACTATGTCAATCTCATCAGCGTCGAAGCAAGGCATCGTGTAAACCACGAAAAAAGTAACGTTTTCGTCCACTTTTATAAGAAATGTCAGGATTTTTTGATAACTCTACGTTTTCGTCACAATTGGCATTCAAAAAATATATTTCCTAAATACAGCCCCACCCTAAATAGAGCCGCATGCGGCTCTATTTGGGTGTGGTTGTATACGGAAAAATACGGTAAGACACAAACCATAAATATTCTATCGTTAATATTCATCGCTTCGCTTCTTCTTTGCGTGTTGGCCGGAATTCGTGATAACTCATGCGGGTCCCACTCGTTGATGGAGAAAAGCCCAAAATTTTATTTCTCGCAAACACGACCATCGGAAGTTCACTGTCATGAGCAGCAATTGGACCATTCTTGTTCGGCATTGACACAAAACTTTTTTTCGATGTCACACACAGCAAAGTATAAATATCGCGGCTGGTCATAGACCGAAGCAGAGGGTCCGAAACAGCGTTGAACGGCTAAGTCGACGGTGTCGTCGCAGCGCCAACGCTTTCTAGACAACTCTTAAACGCCTTCTTCGTATCTTCTTTAGCTGTGTGAATGCACTTTAGAGCTCCGTCTGGTGCCGTTCCGGTACAGCTGTAAGCAATGCAAACAAGTCGGACGTACCGATCCTCGAGGTCCACTGACACAAAGTCTACGGGTAAAGGACAACGAGCGAAAATGGGAGGGACGGCGGTAGAGGGCGGAAGAATGATGGAACCAACAGTTGGGTAAATGGTGGAGAGGACGGTCTAGAAGAACGGTTGGGGGCGACCATGGAGGAGACGGTGAGGGAAGTGGAGAAGGATAATGTGAGAAAGGTTATATGACGGCATAAAGATCGTTATCGCGTAGCGTCAATGGCCCACAGAATCCATCGTATGCAACCCTGGTATTTACATATGCATTGAATTAACTTAGATTTTGCACTCTCATACCCTTGTCGACACTGTTGCTGAAACGGAATTATGCAGCCGCGCAGGCAACGCTGAGCTTCGCCGACTTGTTGACGTTTCTGATGGGCGCCGCTTCCAGGCCCTTTCGGTGCTCCAGCCGTAGGTGTTGGCTGTGCCGTATGATTTGCCGCCCAACATCTTTAAAGAAGAACCAGGAACTATCAAGGGCACGGAGATAAGACTGATTTTCACGCCTACGGTGAGCCCTGATCAAGCACGATCTTCGACGAAGCTGCACACTGCTCGATCGACTTATGAAGATTTTGCTGTCGCTGAGTGACGCATGCGGTTACGGCGTCAACGACTTCCGGAGGGGATTTTCCCAGGCATCTTAAATCGATTTAAAAATCATAGTTTAAAATCTTTAATAAACAAAAAAAATCATTATTTACTGAGCTTGACACGACGAAATGGTGTCGCTCAGACATCCCTTGAGCTGTGCCCACGTCTTCGTTTGCGCATCGCCGAGCCCGAAGATACAAAGAAGCAAAAGAGGAGCAACTACCTTCGACATTGTGCAAATAGAATGAAAGCGAAAGAGATACCTTTTCGTCGGCTCAGGTAAACAGATTTTTCTCCTTTTGAACCTCCGTAGTCGAGAGTATTATGAAACTTGTTTCAAGCGGGCGATCTCATACTCTACTCCAACGCACCAACGACGGAAACGGACGAGACAGACGGTCGGCCTTGCAGAACGCGTCAAATGTTTTAAAGAAATCCACTTAGGTCTGGCAGAAGAGCGTTCAAGGAAAATGAGCGTACTGAAAAAATGAAAAGATTATATCACGGTTAGGCACACCAAGCGCATCGAAATGCGGGTGGACAAAAGCGTCAAGATCTAACGCTCCGTCATCATCGCCTTTCGCACTCGTCATCGTCAGCCTTATTTTGCTACAAAAGGATTGCAAAAAATCGCAGTGTCAGTGCAGTTCAGACGATGAATGGGCTTTATCTGTGGTTGCTCTTCGCGTTACCGATATCGGACTCAATACAACTGTTTCGATATGGATCCTGGCATGACGTCACTCGCCACTTCATGGCGGATTTTACTGCTATTTCATATGCATCGTACTTTTTACACTTAGTTCCAGAAATGTGGTCAACACCTGTTTTGTAGACATAACCGTTTGCTATCAGACGCCCTCGGAACACCGACTACTACTTACCACGCTAGCTGAGCAGATTCTCGAACAACACGGTGAAAACAGCAAAGCCGTGATGGCGCTCAATGAGAACTTCGCTGAGAGGTTCGACGGCCGCTAGATCGCCGTCGTCGGATATCACTATCAGCTACGGCGGCGAAACTCTGTGCTGTAAAATATCGCGATCTCTATGCTACCGTGCTGAAGTAGAACATCTAGATAATATTCCTGACTGCTGATCTTTAGTGTTCTATTAAAAGCAGACATGTTCAAGATATTGCAAAACATACGGTCACCAAATTGTTGGAATCGGCTTGGCGTGTCCCGACGACGGTACCTAGCTATGTTTGTTCTGTAGGGGGCCGTCCATTTATGACGTCACTTATTTTTTGGCTTTTTTGACCCCCCTCTCTCCGCTACGTCATATATTATAACACATAAACATAGCCTATGTTTTGCACATAGCGTCATATTGGCCCGACCCCCTTCCTCCCCCTAATCCGTGACGTCATAAATGGACGGTCCCTAGGTATCATGTCCTTGTCGCAGGTTGGAATCGCGAAACCTATAGCATTATTGTCACTGAACAAAAAAACGCGAACACTTACATCAAACGAGCGCCCCAAATGACAAGTCCGATGTGCCGTTCCGTAGGCTCACTTACACGTTCTTTTCGTTTATTACGGTATTAGTATAAAAAATAAATTGCAGTTTTACGGCTTAAAAAATACACGGATAGTGCATTCTAGCTTTTGGATTGCCAAAGCGAGTGATGCATGACTTCATGCAAATTGTATTAAAACAGCTTTCACGCGCACCCAAGCCTAACTTCAAATATCGATTAAAGGCAAAATTCTTGAAGCTAACAAACAGCAGCGAAACCACAGCTGGTCTGTTGACGTTTCGGTTTACCTTGTAAACCTTCATCAGAATCTACAGAACCCAAATTAAAACTACCTAACTACATAATGAAGGGTAGGACAACGGGAACGGGGGAGCGAGAAGGGGGAGGGGAAGGTATGAGAAACACGAGGCGAGATATGAGCGACAGGTTGACACATTAAACGTACGACCTGGAACATCGCTAAGCTGCTTGGAACCCTTACTGTCGTCGTCGGCTGACTAACGTGTCGGGGCAACGGAAAACATGAGGATAGAACACGAGGAGTAAGGCATTACCTTTTTATGCGCTGCACGCTCCCGACAGGACATAGAAACATAGTAATTGCTTTTGGAATTATCTTCGATATCAGATCGCAACTTAATGGTTGTAATGACATAGCGCTGCTGATCGAGCTAGTCACGTATGATTCGGAAGTACAGTGCACTGAGATGAGAATTTGGTAAGTTAGGTAGTACACGTCAGTGTCAAGCACATGCTTCTCGAAAGGTTGCGATGGTGATCAATCGGCCAACAAGGTACTTCAGCTAACACACAATGATGTGCATCATTTTTCACAACTATACTTTTCGCACAAATACTTGAAAAATTTCTAAAATTCTTTCAAGTACCGGCCTGAGGTTCTTTGCGGCTTTTGTCGTATACCGCCTAAAATATATCAAACTTCTCTTTATCGACGCCGCCAGTCAGTGTTAGCGCCACGATTAGCTTCCAAGCTGTTGTTCAGCTGCTCCTCGTTTGTCAGCGTTTGTCCGCCCTTCAAGCTAATCAGTTTACTCTTTTTCGGTGGCTGAGGGAGGTCAATCACTCACCTAATTGTGTCGAAATAACTCCTGATGTCTTTTCCGCCTGTGTTAGCCTTTGTGCTTAAAACGTGGCCTTGGGTCTAAACGATCGAACCAAAGCCCGTAGAAGCATGTGTAAAGACAAGATTATGATCAGAGCTCCGGAACAGCAGTCCACATTGACGTTTGCGTTGTTTTTTGTACCCATTATTTAAAAAATATGCAGAAATTCCGCAACAAATCGAAAGTTAGCCACGATGAGAGGTGTTCCAAGCTGTTTGAGGTGTGTCAGAACACGTCATAAACTTTCTTGTTCTCCAAGACCGCGCTTCGGCTTCCTACTTCGGTTTTGCCGTCCACTTTTGTCAGCCTTCCCGTTTCGAAAGTATAAATTGAACGTGTCACAGCTGAAAACTCTTTGCAGCCGCCAGATGCACTGGCAGATGGGCGGCAATCAAGCAGCTCTTCAGCAAATTAAATTTTGTTAACTGTGTTCGCCGTGGAGTCCGCGCAAGCGAAAGTGTGCTGCACATTCGCCAGACATTTTTTTTATAAAGCCGAGACGCAGTTTCTCTTTTCTGTCCTCCGGCGGAGTTGCGTATTTTGAAAGGGATGTTAATAATAAAACTCGGCTCGCACTTCGCATCATAACATGGAGTGCTATGAGATGACTATATACCACGGAGGTTCCACTGGGACCTTGAGCCGTGGTAGAAATCAATAATCGGTTTTATGTCACGTGATCGCGGCAATGTATGCCGCGCAATTGCGTTTCCTTAGACAACAAAAGCTTTTTAGGTCCACTGACGTAGTCAACGTGCCTATTGCGATCGGGCCTGTCCGTCTGTCCGTCATCACGATAACTTTCGAAATGCGCAAACTAGCGGTCAGAATTTTTACTGAAGATACCTCGGGAGAAATGTTGTTCAAGTTTGGATTTGGGCCTCGGGGGCCTAATACAACTCGGATGGACCGCTCCATTAGGTCCATTACCGTGTAAAAATAACGTCTGTTGCGTGTAACTCCTGAACACCTCAACGGATTTGGCTTAAATTTGGTACCACACTCCGCACATGTAAAGCTTCAAAATTTGTTGTCATCGATTATTTTCAGGCCCACTGACACACATTATGTAATACTGTTTTGTGCATAACTCCTGAACGCCTCAACGGATTTGGCTGAAAATTTGTCTTGCGTTGCTATCATTGAAAGCATAATAAAAAAACTGGGCCGTCACGATATAGACGCTCTGTCAGTGGATCTCGAGGATCGGTACATCCGACTTGTTATTGTCCATAATTTCGGTAACGTATTCCATTTTCTTTTTTTGAATCCTGTCAGAGCAAACGTAGTGAGCAACAAAAAGGATGCTTACTGGTCGAACAGCCGCTTTTCCTTTTCCCCGTAGGCAGCAGCTTGCCAAGGGTAGGCGCCAACTTGCCATTGGTAGGTACCAACTTGCCAATAGAGCCAAAAAGGCATCCCGCCACTTCAAAAATAAATGTGCTCGTGTTTTTGTCAAACAGCAAGATGTCTTGTCGGCTTTGTCGATTTACTTGTTCGTAGTATTCCAAAGACTCGACAATGCACCTAGCAGTCGCGTACGAAGGGGCACCGCGGTGAGCTCGAAAAAGGGAACCCAAGCTGAACAGAAAGAAATGTGAACAATTTTTGCTTTTTCTACCATGGTGTAGGGTTTTTATCACCTCCGAACAAAAATCGATATCTATCGACGTCCCTTCACATACTCTTTTTCCAGATCGATCATCAAACGACGTCGCGGCTCTCCTCCAAGATCAGGACCCCATAAACTAATTGGCACTCAATTCTCAAGTAAAAGGACACACTTTGCCTCCTTATCTGGAAACACGACCCGTCGCGCTTTTAATATCCTGGCGGCGCTCTTCTCTCTCAGCACAAATCCCACTTTTTCCGGCAGAACGTGAGGCGGCGCGGATTTTAATTTGTTTGCTTAGACGTACCCTCGCGCTGTGATCGGCGGCTCGTGCCCATTCTAAGCGCACTTGTTTTGTCGTCTGAATGGGCTTTCGGGGACGCGGAGGCTGAGAGAACAAATGATTAGCTGTACACGCTTGATCGACCTAAAAAATTGCGCTGGTAGCGCTTCGGCGACCGGCACCGAAATAGCGACCTCGAACGGAAGATTGTTGTCAGCTCGTCGGGATCCTCGGAGGCTTCTATTTCATGATTTGCAGCTGAGAAAAAAGAGGACACATTTTTCGGGTGCTTCCGAATAGTATCGCATTATTTCCTCGCTGGTAGTGCCAGCTCCGGCAATTTCCGGTGGGAGCCAACTTTTTAATGGCTACTTGGGCTCACGGGTAATAAAAGAATGTTTTGAACTTCAACTTCTCACGTTTGCGGGTCGATAAATTAGAGCCACTTCTTTTCGACTCGAGATTTTTCGTCTTCCCGCAGCTGCTGGAATCGGTCAAGTTGTGCGATAATGTTTTTGCGTTGATTTAGAGACACGCAAATTTCTAGCAATAACTTCGATCGCATCGAAAAAATGAAAAGACTGTTTAAATAATTATTTTTTGTAGTTTTTCATTACAATTATTGTTTACTTTTATGCTGATTTTTATTATTTACCGTTACTTTCATTACTGTTTAAGTCAGAGATGGTCGCGGGCCGGGCCGGGCCGGGCTGGACCTCGAAAAAATAATCTCGG
>JAQGBB010001253.1:0-14114 GCA_034691745.1 Prismatolaimus dolichurus
CGTCTCTCACATGTGGCACATCAATCAGTGTCAATTTTTCGTTTGATGTTCTTTTGATCTTTCATCTCCGAAAAAGGTTTGAAATCACTGTGTTCTTGGACTTTTTCTCGGCGAAACGAATGGTGTTCCAAACCGGCACCTAGCGAACGGCCTGCGAAAACCGCAAGTTTCCATCATTTACCATTCGCGAGAAATATGAGTGAGTTGTTTTCAAGCGTAATCCAGGCCTCATCACACACCCCTACAAACCGATCCCAATAGTTTCACCTTCCATGGGAATGTGAAACTAACAAAATTCTTTATAAGCAAATGTATTAGCTGAGTTGCATGTAAGAGCAGGCTGGCGTAATTTTAGGTGAGAAATTTGGAGCTAGACCTATGTCTAGAAGTAGCGTACGTAATGTCACCCGGTTCGTTTACGGGCACCGAGAAGCGAATCTCAATGGGCGAATGCAAGCAGAACTTCACACGTCTCCAGGTACACTGAATCGATCCTCTGTTGCCTACTTGTAGGTTAGCAATCCAAGGGTTAAGCAGTGCCTCGTGAGCACGCCAGGGGCACCCGGAAAGCGGCAGGCCGCGCTCAGTTTGGGTCAGTGTACCATAGGATTTGACCTCTGGCAGGTACGTTACGCCACTGCTTAACCCTTGTCGTTCGAATCAGTCACATGATCGGGAAAATCAACAATCGATTTTTCTCTTTTTTGAAGATCTGGATCTACACGAACAACGGGCAGCTCAAGTCGGACGAGCACATGTGCTTGCATGGTGCCGAGATTAGCAATACGTGGGTTGTCCAAGTGAAGGAGTGCTACGAGGGTGAAATGGAAAAGTGGCACTACCATCAATACGTAAGATAATCGATCATTATGGTCTGACACAAAAATTGATAAAATTGATATTTCCAGAAACAGCAAATGATTCATGTGAAATCGGGCCTCTGTCTCGATAATCCGTTTCGAATCGGTTCGCACGATGAAACCAAAGTGCCGACGCTCAGAAAATGCGCGAGGGACGCTTCCAGTCAACATTGGATCTTTATGCCTGTCCGATGGAAGCCCTAAAGCAGGGTTGTTGTTATTGTTTTCATTTTATGTGTTTAATATAGCACCCTTTTTATTGGCTTCTATTATAATTTTCGACGAAAGCTGCCTCAATAAAATGCTGCCAAACGGATTATAGAAAATCGACTTCCAAAAATTCGTAGCTATTTCTACAAAATTACATACGGAGACAGTTAGCGGGCTGCATAGTACAATTACATACAGATTTTTCCATGTGTAATTTGTGAGCATACAACGTGAAAAAGTCGATTATCATTAGGTAGAGATGAGAGAAAACAACAGTTCCACACAAGTAGAATCGCCAACGCTATACGCCGTACTGCAGAAGGCTACTCATATTTTAACTTTATTTTCGGCGCTCAACGGCGTAATTTTTACGAAGCAATATTAATTTTGTGGTGAGCATGAAGTTGGCAGCAGCAGCTGTGCGCTTCACTCAGCATCTCGGTTTCAATAGCATGCCAATAATATCACAGAAAAAAACACGAGGTGAGAGATCTAGGCGCACGTGAAGAATGAAGAATTAGGTAACTAGAGCCAATGTGCCCACGTGACTTTAGCGGCATTCTCGGGTCGACAAAGCGCAAAGCTCAGTGATACACTTTTTTGCGTCAAAAGTAGCTAAAAGTGATGAGCGCTCGACGTAATTCTCTACTTGCGGGCGAGCTAACCGTTGTCGGCGTTGATGGCGCAAAGAAACAAAGCAAATACTCGAACCGATTCACCGTCATCTCGGCGCCATCGGTGGCGACGCGTCGCTATTCGATATCCGAAGTCGACGTGCACAAGGCGCGCGAGCTGAACGCACTTCTCAATGCTCTGCTCGGCGACGTCCAAGCTAACGACGTCGAGAATGGGGCGGGCGCTGCCGCGCAGGAACCAAAGCCATTATGGAAAGCTGACCACTCGGCGGAGACGTGGGATTGGCCCCTACATGGAGCGATACACTGCAAGTCGACCGATACGGAGTTCGAGGTCGTGCTGGACTACAAGCCGTTCAACGCGAACGAGATCGAGGTACTATTCTCAAAATATAGCAATGGGTACTACGGCAAAAGGATTTGAAAAAATTATCAGATAATTTTAATTGGGACATCGTGAAAATCAAAGCGTGAAATGGGTACAGAATTAAAAACCATCAGAGAGTATAAACAGGTGCAAATTCCGGGGCGATTTGGCTATAAAAATTTTAGCAATTTTCACAGTTTAGAAATATCATGTTTTATTATAAATTTTCGTATTTCTTCTCATTCAAAAGTACTGCCACGTCAACAGAATCAAACATTTGAAGATTGTCAACAAACTACAAATTGAAACTGAAAAATAAATTTTGCATAATTACATAAATCAAAATTGTAGTTTATAAATAACTTGAAATAGCTTAAAAATTGTGGTTAAATTGTGCAATTATAAACATACTGAACGATAAATGACATAATTAAAAATTCATTTTGCATCAGCAAAAAAGGAACCGATGTCTGTCAGCTGCGCAACTTCTTGAAAAAGATTTAATGCCGAGCATTTTTTCAAGGCTCACGTCGTCTGCAACGAGCTCTCGATTCGTTGTTTCCGAGAAAAAGGTGGTGCCGCCGTTCAAACGAAAAGCAACGAGGCCATTCGTGAAATACTTCGCACCTACGCTCTGCCACCAAACATAAATCCGAAGACCGTCCACTTCACACTACTCGAAGACGAAGGCAAGCTGAAGATCAGCGCGCAAAAGATCCCACCGCTGAAGCTCAACGTCGCGGCGTATCTAGAGGCCGCCGATCTGTCGCGCATCAAGGAAGGTCTTCATCTCGACGAAATCGTCCACTTGCATCATCTTCGCGATACCAGCGCCCCAGCTGCCGAAATCGAAGCCTACTTGGGCGCGTGTCTTGCCCGTTGTCACCACGAGCAGCAACATTAAACGACAATGACTGAATAATCGTAGATTTTTAGAGAAAAACTCAACCGTCGTCGAAAGCATACGTATCCTTGACGAGCTAGCACCTAAGTAATTGAGGATGTAGTATTTTTGACGGCAGTGTGTTGTTTTTCAGTATTCTCAGGTGCTCTGATATATCGAATAGCAGAACGCTATTTCATCGACAGTATTTCTCTGTCTTCTGTCTCCTTTAGCATCTGTGTTGTCAGTAGCTTCGTCGAGGAAAGCAGTTTGAGTGGGATAACAATGACACGCCTGATTAATGGAGAAAGCACCCCCATCCCTCGGGAGACAACAATCAAGAGAAGTGGTTCAGAAAGAGAGGACTGTAGCAATCGGCGGGCCCGGGTCCGGGTCCATCCGAAAAAAGGTGGGCAGACGGATCCAAAAACCGGATCCGGGTCCACGGAATACCAATTCAAGCCACTCCGCCATTTATCACCTTTCTTATCACACATAATATAGCGTTACCCAGGCACGAGGTCGAGGTTAACCGAAAAAACCGGCCGTTCGTTGTTAAAAAATGCACAGGCAAGAGTGGCCAGTTATCCATTTGACTCAATCGCTCGACCATGCAGTTTTGAGTGAGCGGTTAAAATTGCACCAATTTTTGCTTCCTTAGCCTTTTTAAACACAAAAATTGCAAAAGATAACTTTTAGCAGCCAATTTATATCACCAACTTTCAGAAATTTTTGTATCTTTTTGGCATTTTCATGCTTAATTTGACTGGACCCGAATCCGGTATTTTTCCACAAAAAATTCTAGGTTTGGGACCCACAAAAAACCCGGGTCGGCGGGTCCAAAAAACGGGTTAGGGTCCAGACCCGCCGATCGCTAGAGGACTGGTAACTGGTACGCTCAAAGTTTAGACAACCTCTACTAGCGCTTAGAAATTCGCAAACGCGTGAACCTTTGTCAGACGTTTAGCGAGGCGGGATAAAGTTTTAGCGACATTCATAAATAATGCAAAAGGTAAGACATGGTCTCATGCTTCAACATGGAAACGACTCATATACAAGGAAAAATTGACAATAAGCTGCGATTTCGGCATCCTGCGTCTTGTTCATTCTACTTTTTGCGCCGGTTTGCTTTAGAAACAGGTGTCAGGATCCACTAAAAAGCCTCAAAATGAGTCAGGTGCGTACGAGAATTTTTTACAAAAAAGTTCTGCATGCAGTTTTTTGTGGGCCGCTTTTTAGCAACCCGACAGTTTCGTCGTCATCGTGGTTCGAGGAACCATGCTTGAGTATCAGGCACGGAACACTGCCTTCGATCCCGAGGTTATCGACATTGCCATGGTTCTGGTGACCA
Organism: Prismatolaimus dolichurus; assembly: GCA_034691745.1. Lineage (NCBI taxonomy): Eukaryota > Metazoa > Nematoda > Enoplea > Triplonchida > Prismatolaimidae > Prismatolaimus > Prismatolaimus dolichurus. The sequence continues at coordinate 4,307 of JAQGBB010001253.1, forward strand.
ATAATCCTCCAGCAATTGTGGGTTGACAGGCCTCCAAGTTTGTAAGGTTGTCTGTCAGTTTTTACATATTTCAGGCAGATCAGTTTCATTCCTTCGTTCGACCCGAATTAAACCCAATACTGACACAGCGGTGCAAAGATAAAACAGGCGTCGAACAGGTATATTATTGATCGTTTGGGCAGTTACACAACAAAATTCAAGAAAGAAATCGAGAAAAAATACCCAAAGTTTACGTTCAAATATTTTTTGTATTTTATAATGTGCTTGTTCTTTTTTAATGATATTTTAAAAAATTTTAATGTGCCAGTGTAGTGGATTAAACATACGATTTTCGACTTCTCAATTTTGCCGATAATTCGGACAAAGTTTTGGACAACATATTGTATAACTTGACGTACGTAAAGCAGACAGCAGCGAGAGGGACTTCCTTTTTTCGAGGTAGTTCACCTCTTTCAATTAGCTTCTTTGCTTCAGTACAATGTCACACCGGCACCCGACTTTCGTAACGTCCTCAACGACACCTACGGTTGGCTAAGACAGAACAACATCTCTGCTTCTCGACAGAATTTTCTCGTCATTGCCGATCAGTAAATGAAAATAAAAAATATTTTAAATTTTATATATCTTAACATCTTATAAATATATATAAAAAATATGAATAAATATACAAATATAAATAAAAAATGTCTTATATCTTAAATTTTAAACTAAGTTTTTTGCAGGCACTACGCTGAATTTCCCTACGTCAAAACGCACTGCGATCGTCTCGGCACCGACGTTCCCTTCTGGGCGCGAACGTACACAATCATCCAAAAAGAGTTCTACAACGAGTATCCTTCCGGGTACGGCGACGAGTCGACGTTTACGGTCGAGAAGATGCTCACGATCGCCGACCTCAAGCACATCATTCGGCCGGGCGTCAAGGCACAGGACATCGCCTTCAACATCGCGTTGCTCGTCATGCATCTGCTGAAGAGAAACCATGCGTTCCGCTACACGGGGATGAACCCGTACAATCCCGATCCGATGCTTCCACAGCCTCGCTACGATCCGCTGCCCCAGCAGCAACCCCGCTACGAGCCACCGTCGAGGCGTCTATACGACGCACCCCCACCTGAAGCGCCTGCATATAAGCCTTCGAACGCCCTCGCCGGCGTGATCGATCCGGCAACCGGCGGTCCGTTGATGGGCCCAACGCCGCCGCTGTACACCAGCCCGAACCCTGGCTTTCAGCTGACAAAATCGATAAAAGAACCGATTTTGCCGACCCGGGTTGGAAGTGGGAGAACGCTGGCACCGTTTGGTGATGCAGGCCTCATGCCGCCATCATGGGCAAGTTTTAGTGAAGATCTTGGCCCGAGATGTTTGGTATAGGCACGTTTGTCTCTTCTCTTCTCCAGGAAAGGAATCGTATTGGCGCCGGTACGGTCTATCTCGCGATGGATCTACAGGGTACCGTTCCAGACCCGATGCTTCAGCGAGGAACCCCGTTTGAGACGGAAGTGATCGAGCTCACGATTTTTGCCGTTAGAGGACCAAACGAGATTGTGGTAGGCTTTTTCTGCTGACGTTTTTTCGTGGATGTCAAGGGAATATTGATCTATGACTATAGGAAGATCGTTATCATAGCTATGTTCGACCAACGCAGAGTCCCTACTTGACGCCGGCAACGGAAGAGCTATCTGGAGTGAAACAGGTTGGAATTTAAAAAAAAAAGAAACTGTTGTTCGACGCCCAGTCGACGCTGACCCTGTTTTGCAGTTTATGGTGACTCAAGCTCCGCCTTTTACGGACATGGTAAAAACTCTGGATGATTGGCTTAGCCGAAAGCGTCAGGATGGAACGCTGATCACTGTCATTGATGGGTAAAATAAAATAGGCGATTTTGAAGCAGAGGTACGCCTACTGCTAGCTAACATAAATGAAATTCTGAAACATTTAGAAAACAGAATTTTGAGCGCCTTATCGATTCGCAGTGCCGAATTTCTCGAATTCCTGTTCCAACATGGGCGCTGGACGCGCTCAGCATTCGTAAAGAGTTTGGCTTCGCCTACCTGATGGGTGGATCGGCCGAAGTTCAGGCGAGGCTCGACATCCCGCAGATGATGCGAATGGCGCGTCTCGACTCAGAAGGAAGGCACGTACTACCGAAGATCTTTTAGAAGACGAAATTTCTAGCCAATATCACTATCAATCCGCGATATCCTGAGATGTTGAAGTAATCAAAAATAAGCAAAATTCGACAGTAGATTGTCATAGCTCCTTCACTTGCATGCAGTGCTCCATGACGTAATTTTTGGTCAACTTGATTCAAGAAATTTCCCCCTTCTTGCTTAGATATCGAACAGGCCGTGATCACGCTTTCAATATCGCGCTCCTCATTCAGCACCTGATGAAGAAGGGGCACCGCTTCCGCTACTTCGACCCACAAGCTCCAGCCGGTGGCGCAGCAAAACCGCGCTGAAGGAACCTACTGAAGAGAAACACTGTCTCGCTCGTGCACACTGTTTGCCCGTTCGTGTGCGCAGAAAGAAACGACCATCTAGCTAGCTACTAGCTGTTCCAGCTCCACGTAGAATCTCGCCCACATATACAGGCATGTTGTTTGCACATGAAATAAATTCGTGCACGCTCGTCGTCGTCGGCTGACCGACAACGCTGCCGCTTCAAGCTAGCTAAATGTTGGCAGCTAAGCAAGCTGCGTCCACCGTCGATTGAGAGCTAGCAGCAGAGAAATCTAATAATTTCAACCTATTTTGCCCGTGCACGCTAAAAACCTTCACTGCTGGCGCGATGTGCGCTAACGTCTCTCCGGAGATGGAGAACGAACCTCAGATGGAGAAGTTTCTCGAGAAGGCGAGGGAACTCTTTGATCTCTGCGCCGAAGGCAAGGGATTCATCATCAAGCGCGATATTCAGCGGCTTCGCAATGAGCTCGGTCTGACGCCCGACCAGCTCGAGGAGGTCTTCGATAGCCTCGATGCGGACAAGAATGGTTTTCTTGAAATGGATGAGTTTATCACCGGATTTGGTAAATGATCGATCAATTCTATTTTGCTTGAATCTATTTTCAATTTTTCAACGTTCAAGGGGCCTTTCTTGGACTACAAGTCGACATCAAGGGGGAGGAGACGCCAACGAGGGGGGAAATGGGCAATCTCGCGGACGAGCTGGCTCAAGCTGACGATCGCGATCCTGCAGCGCAGGCACAATTTGAGAACCTTCTTGAACAGATTGGAGCGGCGAGCGTACTAAATGAGTAAGCAAGCGTAGGGTCCTGCTACTCTTTGTTACATGTACAAAATCGAAACTTTAGAATTTTTCAAGGTGTAAATATCGATTTTAATTTTTTTAAGTTTCTTACTTTATTTTTTCACATAGCAAATTTTAGTTTCGCCCCTTTACCAAAATTGCGATTGTTTGCCTTCAAGCTTATAAGTTATATCGTCTGAGTGTACACATATAAGTAACGCTTGAGACAAGCCACCAAGAAAGCGTCATTTATAGACATGTAAGACAATGTACCAAATGAATGATCCCTTTTCACACAATTAGAATCCATTTGCAACTTTTTCTTTTGAAATTAGTCCATCTTAGATGAGAAATGAGATAAGTTTCTATTTAAAAATAAAATAGCTTGCTGGATGCATACGCTTGAAACAGGTGACGAAATTCCCACGCGTTGCTTACGCGACGCAACGTGTCTCGCTCACTTCAAACGACGGTGAAGAGTGAAGTTCTATTCTAAACTTTTTGAACACGCTATAATGCTGACACCTGTTTACAGTCAAAGCGAAGTCAAGGCTATTTGGTCGAAGCTGCGAAAAGACGATCCGGAGCTATTGACAAATTTCGAGATGTTCCTCGAGAACGTTTCCGGTCAGCTCCGTCGGACGCAGGCGGAGCTTACGGACGTGGAGATCGCCCTACAGCAGTACGTCTTGCTAGCTGTATTTTTGCCATACAGCGAAGGTTTGGATCACGTGAAAATACTCTGTTGATTTCTCATTATTCAGAAAAGCTACGTCGCACGATGACCAAGTCCGCCGACTCTACGAAGAGATGGAGAGTCAGATAAAAGCCGAGAGGGAGAAGGCGCTAAATGCAGTAGGTGGCCACGTTCAAATATGAAATCGCATTTTCAAAAATTTTCCCTCTTGGGAAACATGGAGGAGAGGATAGAAAAAATTCAGACATTTCATTTACATAAATTCTATAAATCACTTAAAACAAGAACCATCGTCTATAATGTCTGTGTCTCTGTTCTTGACTATAAGCATAACGCCAGAGACAAATTTCTGCTGCTTTCGCTGGGTCGGCCGGACATAAAACAGAGTTGTAGAAAAAAGCTATCATTCGGCTCGAAAATTTATATCCTAGCTAACAGTGGTACGCTATAACGGGTTATATATTGTGTGCCGTCGGAAAGCAAGGCGATGCATTATGGGAGCAGCATAAAATATGTCGAAATTAAAGGTTCCCTGAAACGCGAGCGAACCACTCTCATTTGCTATATGAAATAACGGACGTCCACATATGATATCATCGAATCTTGAATTTCATAAGCTAGTCTTTTTACGCACTGCGTCACTTTGACTCGCTCCCCCGTAATTCCTGCTGGCATCACGTCTTATTCCGCCCATTTTCAGGAGCAAGAGCGGTTGGCTCAAATGCGTGAGGAGATGGAAAGCGCACTCGTCGAGAAAGATCAGCAGCTACAGGAAATACTCTCCAAGCATGCGGAAGTGTGTGCATCTACTCCGGTGCTCTTTTTTCTCCCAGGTCATTTTGTTCACGCCTTTTTTCTAGATGGAGCGAAAACTGACTGAATTAGGCAAAATAAACGCCGAAACCGAGCAAGAGAAAGAGCGGCTAGCGAAGGTGTGTTGCGTCTGCGTTTGACGTGGCGGCGGCACATGTTTGCATTATCTGGGCATGAATGTGAGTGTGTCAGGAGAGAGAAGCGTTTGCGGCGAAAAAGGATCGCATGGAGGAGCAGCTTGAGCAAGCGAGCGCCGTGCTGAAGGAGCAGCGAGAACAACTGGAGGCCGTCAAACGACAACAGCGCGAGGAGAAGCGAGAGCGTGCGAAGCAGGCGTTTAAGGTCACCGAAGGAATCGCGACCGAACGTGAAGACCTCGTCAAGCAGTTGGACATGCTAAGGTTTGTTCCGTTATGTATTGATTCTTAATCTTCGCTCTCGTGAGTTTCGGGACTCTCATCGATTCATATATGTGACGCAATTTGTTTATTCTTGCGCTTTGACCTTTTTCAATTACTACGTGACGTCATATGTATGTGCGTGTTTATAATTACGGGTGTAAATTCTGGGTTCAATTTTAATTTAAATCATTTATTTCCACGCCGTGGCATAGTTCTTACATAGCTACATAACTTAAAAATTTATTGGCTATCATTTTCTCCTGTCTTGGTCTGCAAAATTTTTATATGGAACATATTTTCATGCCTTTTATGTATTTATGCTTTAAGTTTTTAATTTTTGCATTCATTGCAGAACTGTCAACAAAGAGCTCAAAGACGCGAGGGATGAGAAGGACTTGGGGCGGGTACGTCTTCGTGTATAAAAAGTTAACATTTTTGATATCAAAGTATTTGTTGTTTTTCTCTAGCGTCTGGCGAATTTCGCAGTTCCGCCTCCAGTTCAGTCGACGAATAAGTCCGCAAAGTCGCTGCTTATTCAACAAGCCGAGAAAGCGCATGCCGCTGATGTGTCAAAGTCGCCTGTCACGCAACCCACGTCGAGTCATCCCCTTGGTGATCTCGATCGGATAGACGAGCTAGCGCCGTCAACAATCCAGTCGCTGAAGCGAGAAAGGTTTCTACCAACAGAAATGATGAGACCATACATCTATGTGCGTGTAACGTCCAGGGGATTTGAACGTCATCCGCTGCAACAGGCACAGCTATCTCACGAGTCGGATTTCGAGGTCGACGACGACTTCATTTCGGCGAGCACTCATCATGCGCCGCTGGGCGGAGCGCCGTTGCTCGCCGATAGAGGACCATTTGTTCCACCGAGCTCGCTGTTTGACGAGATCCAGAGTGCGAAATCGCGGTTAGTCAGCTGACTTACCCTTTTGAAGCAAATCGATGAAAGAATAAAAATAAATTGAAGAAAAATGAAGGAAATTAATAACAAATAATATATATAATAAATAAATAATAAATAGTAATATAATATATAATAATATAATATATTCAGCTCAGAGAAAACAAATTTAAACGAAACTCACTTAAAGTGAAATTCTTTTGCAGCGTCGACGAGTTCAATCCACACGAGCATCCTCGAGGAGAGCCTGTGGGCGGAAATGATCCACAAGCTAAAGAGCGAAACAAGAGAAAATCATCAGCCTCCTATCATCAAGTAGCTAACGAAAAAACTGCCTTTAGAAACAGCTCAAGCGGTCTATTTGTAGGAAGATTCATTTCCACGTGATTCCGTGACACCGGAACGCCTTTTCAAGGTCGTCTTCGTCGGCGATTCAGGCGTAGGCAAAACGTGCTTCCTTCACCGCTTCTGTCACGACAAGTTTATTCCGACGTTCAGCGCAACAATAGGTATTTTTCGTCATTTTCATTTTTATTATTTTAGTAAGTTGTGCACAGTTTGTCCTACTCTCGCTGGCTATCTGCCTGGCTAATTTTAGGAGTGGACTTTCAAGTAAAATCGATAACGGTCGACAATCGGATGATCGCACTGCAGCTCTGGGACACCGCCGGTCAAGAAAGGTCGGAACCTTTAGGGAATTGCCGTCTAGTTTTCAATTAGCCTTTCTCCGACTGCTCGCTTGGCTCAGGTTTCGTAGCATCACAAAGCAGTACTTTCGTAAAGCGGACGGCGTCGTGCTAATGTATGACGTCACCTCTGAACTCTCGTTCATTAACCTTCGCAACTGGGTGATGAACGTGAAGGTCGGTCGGCTATTTTCGTGCCCCCAAGAGAGAGGTTCGACCTTGCTATCGTCATCGCTAACTATAGGAGGGCGTTGAAGAAGACTGTGTCCTTTGCTTGGTTGGAAATAAGATCGATTTGGTCGCCGACGAGAACACGCGAACCGTAAAGTACAAAGACGGGCAAAATCTCGCCAATGTATGTTCCTTCCACGGCAGGAAGTTCTCACTACATTTTTCCAATCAGAAACAAGGACTAGCTGGTTTGTGGAATCGGCAGCTGGAAATGCAAAAATTTAGAACTCAACCTGGCAGACAGGAGTTTTCGTGCTTACTCGAAGCGATTGCAAACGCAACGCCTAAGCCTACGATGCATTTTTCGGCTTTGTCGATCCACTAATTTTTCGTTTCCTACCGGTGTGTGCTATAAGGATAGACACGTAATGACAATGCAAGCAAGCAAGAATTCAAGATGGCTGCCGCAAATTCTGCAGTTGATTTGCTCGCTTACATTGTTATTGGGCACGATTAGGCGATTGGGCACAATAACAAACCGCTACGCTAGGTTTTGAATTAAATTATAAGTGGATTCACTTGTTGCCTCTGTGACCTTTTAAGAATGTTTAAAGAACGTTTTTGGAGACTTGCTTCCAGTGCTGTGACTGTTTTCTAGCGATCGGAAAGACGGCTTAGGGAATTAATAAGCTTTCAGCTAAATTAGTGCCACTGAAAATGACAGAGGGACGAATTATCTTCAATTTTCGTGAAACTAATGATAGCCTGACTTTGTCAACGTGCACTTCAGTATTTTGCCGGGCGGAGAAACATATTTTTTGAGTTCACGGTGCTGCGTTCGCAACGAAATCATACATCGTCTAGCATACGTTATCTTTATCATGTGCGCCGCACAATGTGCAGTAGGAAAATGTTCCATAATAACCTTTGTTTGAGAAAAATAAGTTTTTAATAAAAGTTGTTATCCTTCTTTCGCTAGGAATATGGAGCTTTATTTTTCGAAACGAGCGCTCACACCGGCGAATCCATACAGAATTGCATGCACGCGCTAGCGGTGTAAGTGAAAAGCACAACTTCGGCCTCGCGATGATATTATTAAAAGCGTTCTAAGGTTTCAGCTTACTCGGCGAACGCGAAGATCATGCGCTCGAACGTGCCCTGAAGCTCGAAATGCAGGTGGATAATAAGCAGCAAAAGTGGAAGTGCTGCGGTGGGTCGGCCAAGCGTTAGCTATACGTATTTAGCTGCTGTTCTAAAGCTCTGAATTCTAAACTTCCGCTTCGGTATAGGGTAAAATTTTATTTCAAAAATTATACATTTTAGTCATTTCTGCACACCAGCTTGCACGTCTCGGCAACAAAGATAACCGGAGCTAGACAGAGTTTGACTGCGTTCAAATATGCTCGCCGGTGCTCTTTCGAGCCTAGCAGATAGACCAGCAAGTTTGAGCTATGTGCAAGATAGCACAACGGTGAAACCTGAATGATCGCTCTAAGTTCGTCGAGATTATCAATCGACCAGCCAACAGTCACATAGTTTAAAACCGCCTTCGCAAGCCACGTGACCATCTGAATGCAGACGGTCAAGCAGATCGCTTTCAAGAGCGATCGATTCTTTCGCAGCCTCGCCAGTACCATGTTAGCCTCGGGCGCACAGTATGGCGTCTCGACAACGACCGACGAGTTCGGCGACGCGTCGGACCAGCGGACCGCCACGTTCGAATCGGTGACCTGATTGATTTTGTGAACGCAAGCGCGAATCGTCCCGATTAGCATCGCGTAGACGACGCACACGGTACCGTAGACAAGCGAAAAGTAGACGGCGGTCACGTAGCGTCCCCGCTCGGCGTAGGCCGTCGCCGAGTAGCAAAATGGCACATACTTCGCGCCATTGCTCAGTTCCAACCCGGTCGCGAAGAGGGAAGCTAGTAGGGCGACTATGCCAAACAAGAGCACAAGTGCCGCGAGGCGTGTCTTTGTTAGCCAGTTGTGGTAGCTAACCGGATGTGCGAGGAGGACGTAGCGCTCGACGCCGATGAGCACGAGGATGAGCGGCTGGTAGAAGAGGAAAAAGTTGTAGAGCTGGAAAGCGAAGTCGCAGCGAAGCTTCGGCATTGGCGCGAGCACGAAGCCGTCACGTGACGCGTGGTAGGCGTGTTCGACGAACGCGGCGGTGCAGATAGCGGCGTCGGTCGCTGCGAGGATCGTGACCAGCGGGAAACCACGATGACGCGTCGAGCTTGTGGTCCGAAAGGCGGCGAGGATGAGGAGCACGTTTGCGACGGCAGCGACGCAGCTGGCAGCGCTGACGCCGATGAACCACGAGGTTGGAAGGAGCGTGTGGATCTTCTGGCCGAACGCTTGCACAGTAGTGTCGTTGCTCCAGCTTAGGTTAAGCATCTTCGAGATGCAAAGGTGCGGACGAGCGGAGAGATTATGGCAAACTGACTGAATGACGGCGGGATACGGCACATTTAATCATAAGCCGGGAAGCCCCAACGGAGCGCCTTGATGACGTGCAGAGAAGCGTAATTATTAATAAACTCATAAGCTGCCTTTGTCGCGAATGGTCAGCGCTTGCGTCATGAATCCGCGCAGTGTCGTCGCGAACGTCGCGGAAAACGTCTCCGACGGATGTTGGACGCAGTTGGACGTCATTCATGAATGATTTCGCTAGAAATGTCACGAATACAGAATGTTCGAGAATTTACGGAGTGTCGCCACTTCCGTCATTGCCGACATTCGCGTAATCCGAACGTGAAGCTCAGTATATTTAGCTGCACACTAGTACGAACTGCTGACCGTAAAAGGCGATAAGGAAGTAGCAGAGAATCAAAAAAAATCTTGCGCTGGCTTTACTTGGCTTTCTCCTGATTGCAACT
>JAQGBB010001254.1:0-14111 GCA_034691745.1 Prismatolaimus dolichurus
TTCTGGAATAATCCCCCTGGGGGGATTATTATTTTGTAAAAACCTTGGTCCAAAATGGCAAAAATTGAATAATTCCCTTCGGGGGGATTAATCAAGAAAGTACGGTAGAGTCTTAAATGAAAAAACATTAGTTTTTCATTAAACCATGCAAGAAATGCTGATACGCGGCACCGTCTGATTAGAATTACGACTTTTTAGCATTTAAAAAAGTTAATTTTTCGCCGACCTCATTTATGGTTGTATGCTTTTTTCTAAATTTTTTGCTATAAGCGTCCAAAGTATATTTATTTGCAATCTTTAGCGTGTTTTGACTTTGAAGTCAAGAAATTCTCAACAAGTGTTGCAACATTGACGTCTTGGCTGACTTCGTTTATGGTAGAGCACGTTTTAGAGTGATATGGTGACATTAGGACACTAATTTAGCGTAATATTTGCGCACATGTATGAGTACAGTTGGGTACACATTATTTGTCACCACAAAGTGAATTCTAGCTAGGTGACATTAGCAAATTGAATTAGCGCGATATTAAAATAGGTGCACACATGTATGAGTACTGTTGCATAGATGCGACACACATGTCATCGCATTTGCACATTGCGTCAGTGACCCTCGAGGATCGATACATCCAACTTGTTTTTGTTAAAAGGCAGGATGCACTGCCGGCTTTTTCGGTTTCCTCTTGTAGAGCAATTGCTTTTGCTCTGTCTATGCCCGATGAAAGCAGTCGAATACTTTTTACTTTTTACTTACGTGCAACTCAGGGCATCGAAGAAACGTGATGCAATCTGTTCCGACTGAGATTTTTGCCTTTCTCTTCGTGCTCTTATGTTGTGCAGGAAACTATTCTCACACGAGAGCGAATGAGCAACAGGCAACCGCCGACGAGAGCAAACAAACGGTCACAAAGCTGATGGATGAGCTGGCGAAGATCCGTTCTCGTGCCACTCGATTTCAGTCAAGGATCGCCACGTATGACGATGACAGTGAAACGTTAAGTCGTCTCCTGTCGATGGCCAAGACGGCATCCGCAACACAGCCGCTTGATGCCACAGCCGAGCAGGTTCAGCTAAGACAGCCACCGAAGACACTCGTGAACTCAGCTTCGCACGGTATCGACGTCTCGATCAACCATCCATCGAGAATTGTGCAGTCGGTACTTTTGAACGAACAATCTGTACTTTGCAGCAACGAGGAATACTTCTCCGGCGTTCGAGGGCTCAGGAAGGTGGCGAACAGCTTGACTCAGCCGGTGGCCTAGCTGAGGAAGCAAGTGTCAACTCATCGATCGAAGGGCTGTTTAATAGCGCTGTTTCAGCTGATTGACAAACTTTTACTACTCGCTTAGCAGCAAGTATAAACCGGAAACAAACCGCGTGGTCTCAATCTGCGTCATACAGAAGCAAAAAGTGGCCCCACCGAACGGCGGATGCGCATCCTGTCTACGGCAAAAATCTGGGCGGATAAACGAAATGTTCTGGAACACTGTGAACACTACGGAGCAGCTTGGAACACTCTGAAACAGCCTGGAACACCGTGGAACACTAGGTGTTCCATAATCTTCCCGTAGGGCATACTGGACTGTGATCTCCTGGTCGTCCGCTAACTTGCGTTTGCTGTGAGGAGAAAGACGAGAGAGAGGGGCGAATCCAAATCTGACCAGTTAGCATTTCTGCTTTTCTAGTGCTCGCTTTGCTCGCTGCCGCTCACAATTTTAAAGTATGCCGCCCTTGAACAAACAAAAAACAAGTCGTGAAAATTACACAACTACAGCAATTGTGCCCATGTAATTCGGATTAGCTAAATCTTACACTGTGCCAAAACAGTTTTATAACATCGGGCATTAATCGATACTCCTGCTTAAGCGCAACCTCTGATGTCTGTTTGCTTCCCGGCATAATTTCGATCAGATCGCTTGGCAGTCGGCAACGAATGAGCGGCATGCATGCATATTCGACGAAAAATCTGGTGGTAATAAAGTTCGCCGGCTGCTGCCCATACTTTAGTCGAATACCCGTGTTACTAAGATCAGGGATAAAATCAGGTTGGTCTTCGAAAATTGCAGGGTAAACGGAAAACTAGGCACAAATTCTTGAAAAAATCTCCAAACGATTAGCACCGTCAGACAACAGCATTATTCTGGCCTTACAAAAGCTTCAGAAATTTTCTGGCTCTTTGAGGTTCCGGGGCGGTAAAAAATATGTCCACGACTTCCTTTTTTGTTTAAGAATCAAAATGCTAATTTTACTTATCGAATTTTTTATTCTGGGGGCTTTGTCCTCAAAAGTTGTACCATTGGCAAGTTGCCGCCTACCGTTGGCAAGTCGCCGCCAACCGTAGGAAATTTGCTCACACTGTGCGTAAACTTTTGTCCCAAAAGGAATGGGGGCGATAGGGACAGAGGGGGAATAGGAGTAGAAGATATGGGGATAATTTTTGCATGCCTAGCATGCATCCTTTTTTTCGTTCGCTTCGCATGCCCAAGAAAATGTCTCAGTTTCGTCGGCACTGTCGCTTCAAAGCGCAGTTCTGTCGTTCCATCGACGCCCTAGCATTTTAACCCAGCAACCGTTCTGAAACCAACCGTGGTTCCAAAACCTATCTTGCGATAGATATTTTTCCAAAAAGTTTAAAAAAATCAAACCTTGCTATATGGCGCTTAGGCATTACAAATAGCATTTTTTTAGATTTTTCTGCCATAGAACGGTTGCTGGGTTAAATTCAAGGCAGGCTTGTACATTGTCCGTTATCTATACTTTGTTAAACAAACAGGGCAGCTTTCACAGCCTGCTACTCTAGCAGTGCTACAACTATGTATACAAATAAATCGGCGAAGCCGAAAGGGCATCCTGCCAAAAAACGTGCATTGCAATTTTCTGCCGTGGTGAAACGTTCAGTGATTTGTAATTTTTTGAGGGGGAAAAGAGTGGGGGAAAGAGGGGAAAACGGCCGTCTCACCAGTTACATCCTTTTTGTTGCTCACTTCGTTCGCTTAGCAGAATGCAATAAAAATTGCGGAATATCAGCAGTACTAAACGGGAATGCTCGCGCAAACAGATAAACTAGTGCAGCCGTTTGGCCAGTACTGCGTTTTTAGATCTACTAACACAGCCCGTTGGATTTGGCTGAAATTTTAGCTGTGCGATCTAGATATCACATGGTGCATAAGTCTCTGTCGTTGACCACTTGCTCGAAAATTTCTTGATCAGATTTCTCGAGATTGGCTGAAGTTCTAGAACGGTCTACACCTATATCAAATTGATGGTCACAATACGGCCATCGTTTTGATATATTGAAACTCGAAATCGGTTTTGAGCCAATCTGGAGAAAACTCGCTGTGAAATTTTGCAAAACTGCTTAATGTACAGAACCGTATGCACCGCGTGATACTATAAAATTCATGTCATGAATGGTTTGGTCATAAGTGGTTTCAGGCCCACTAGGATAAAGCATCGGGGTGCCAGACATCGCATCAGTGGGCATCGAGGACTAGTACATCCGACTAGTTTTCACGTCTCTGGCTATTTTCCTACCAATATTGGTTCTACAAGCTTGGCGCAGCCTACCAATATCCTTACTAAAGTTTAGCACTTCATTCCAAAACCAATCCAATTTTCTGCTTCAAGGAATGCTGGAATGTTACGTTTTGATTTTGTCAATAGAATTTGGCACCAATGAACAACGTCCAAAAGAAAGCAACTGAGGCGTGCCTTGCGCAGCTGTCACACGACATGCTTTATTCAAGAGTAAAACAGGAGCTTCAAGAAAGAAATATTGTGTGCTTGGCTGACATTCAGAGAATCGAACGCGAATGTCCCGAAGACGAAGCGCGCAATATGGCTCTTGTACACATACTTGAACGAACGGATAACGGGTGGGTTAATTTGCTCAGCGTTCTGAACACCTGCGGTCAAACTTTCTTGGCTAAACAACTGCGCGAAACGGCTGAAACGGTACATGCAGCGTGGAAACTGTTTGCCAGTATGACAGAACAGATCAATGTTTTTCTGTCTGCAAATATTACGCGGAAAAAGTTCATGTTATATAACTTTGACGTTTTAGATTGAATTGTAATAAATTTATGATAAAAGTTGATCGAAATTCCAGAACGAACAGAAAGAGTGCCAAACTTTGTGCAATGCATAAGACAGAGGATGAATGCTAAGTTTATTGCAATGGCAGCTCAATATTTAACGCCCAAAAACGCTGCACCGAGCACAGAAAAAATACAAACACTAGAATTCTGAAATTTTTTAGTTTGAAATCTTATCGGCGCCTCCTGTGGACGTAAAAGTGGCAAGACAACAAGAAGCTACAATCATCGATCTTGTTCATTGCTTGACTCGCTTGCGATGTCACCTCGTCGAGGAGTACATTAAAAATGCGCTTTCGCGTGACAAGGTTTTCCAGGCATTCGCCAACGGGAATTTCAGCGATGTGACTTACGTAATACTCGAAGTGGTCCGGCAGGAAAACGACATCGAAACTAATAAAAATAAGCAAAGTTTACGAAGAGTATCGTCCTTGAAAGAACAGAATGTCCAACGAGTGCTCGCCAATTCGCAGCTCTTGTATTTCGTATGCTGTATTTCGTATACTATATTACACGTACTACATGTAGTAGAGCCATATTCTATTTTGAAAATTGCTGATTTCAATTTAATCAATATCTATTTAGACAAAGTTTCACATCAACACCGATAATAATCCTCGGTCAGCCTGGACAAGGAAAGACAACGTTCGTGCAGAAGCTTGCCTACGACTGGGCAATGGTGCACAAGGGAGAAGCAGAAAACGAAGAGCTCAAACAAATTTCACTTCTTCTCGCATATCCGCTCAGAAATTTAAAAGGAAAAACGGAGCAAATTCTCGATTTCATTCTCGAACCTAAGCTCCTGGGAGACTTGCCTGAGCAATCGATCGAAGCAATCAAGACGTGGATTTACGATAACCCGTCACAGACACTTGTCATTCTTGACGGTTACGACGAGCTGTTAAAGGGCTGCCACTGCGTGGAACTTGAAAACAACCTTTCAAAAACGCTTCCTGTCCGCCCAAGCTTTCGGCTCATGTTAACCAGTCGACCCTACGGCCTGCCGAAAACGTGCCCGCATGGGCTCCGTTTCCAAATATGTCAACTCGATGCCAAACAAGCATGCGAACTGATTCAAAAACACGGCATCAATCATCCACAATCCATCGTCGCCAAACTAGTCAATTTCGCTTTAGAAAAAGAAAATTCGTTTATTCTCGAATCGCCGCTTCTTCTTCATCTTCTCTGCTGCGCAGTTTTGGCGTCGAGGCCAGAAGCGGACGACCAGACGGCGCTTCGACTGCCACATTCACAAACCGAAACTTATTTTGCAATCCTTGAGTGGCTTGCAGAACGGTGGAGCGGGAAACACGAAGATCGAAAACGCCAAGAATCTTCTGCGTTGCACTGTCTCAACGGTGAACTCGGTCGTGCGTTTGCAAGGCTTGCGTTTGCCACAAGTTGGCCACAAGGGGCAACTCGTCTAGTATTTCATCAGGTCGAAGTAGCAGGGTTCTGCGGACGAGAGCTTACCGATGAGGCAAAGGAGTTAGGCTATCTGGTCGCGGATGCGCCCTTCTACGGAGACTTCAGCAGTGTGCCATCCACTACACACGATCTCAAGCTCAGCTTTGCGCATAAAACCTTTCAGGAGTTCTTCGCCGCCGCTCACATCGTCAATTTTCTTAGCCAAGTAAGCAAATAAGACATTGCGATAAATGCGCAGCTAAAGTGGCATCGCCAAAATTAATCATCTGGATAGATGCTGTCACGAGCGACACGCGAAGTTATGCATGAGCCAATGCTCAGTTTGCAAAATTTCACAAGATCAGTTTTCTCAAAGTTGCTGATGTTAAACGTATATCAAACTGGCGGTCCAAATATGATAATTTTGCCACCTCTTGCCGGGCAAAAGCCGCACACATCAAGAGCATGCTGTCACTAAGTAGTACACTGTGTACTGAACATTACGCGTTTCAAGTCTTTATTTAGTGGCTGAATTTTTCAAAATTTTACACGAACCATTTGGGCACTTTAGACAATTTTTATAGGTCATCATTGCACCATTTGCTGCCAGACAATTTAGGCCACTACTACTTGGGGCCCGTACATTTATGACGTCACGGTTTAGGGAATGGGGATAAGAAAAAAGTGACGATTTATTACATGAGGCGGGGAGACGGTCGGCCAAAAGTGACGTCACATGTGACGACACCGGTAGTGCGAGCTTGTGTGGAAGACCAATATTAAACTAGAAAAAGAAACGGAAAACGTTTTCGAATGCAGGTGTTTATATATTTTTAAGACACCACGTGAAAATACGATTAAACTACTTGGCATTTGCAAAGAAACTGACTCTTGGTGTGCATGTGTGTGTGTGTGTTTCGACCTAAAAGCACACTGGCGGGAGTGGGGAAAAGTGACGCCATCTGAGGAAGGGGTCTCGGAAATATGACGTTCTATGACGAGGGGAATGTCCGAAAAATCAAATTTTCACGTGACATCGTAAATGCACGGGCTCACAAGAGAGGTGAAACCAGATGACCCTCTTTTTTCACGCAAGCTTTGAAAGATCGACTTTGCTAACCTTTAGATCCTGCAAATTATTTAATTGTATGCCACAATTGCCGTGTTTCCACGTTAATAGAGATTTGGCGGTACACGTTTTCAAACCTCGTTCGATGACGACGAACTAGAAAAGAAAAAGCAAATTCTTCTCTTCGCAATGGGCGTCGCGTGGAGAATCCACGAGTCTCGAGGAAACGTACTTCTCCAACTCGTCGGCAAGCGAATTCTGGTCAGGCTGCGCAAGAACGCTGATAAATACAAAATTGATGATACAAAATTTATTCTCGCATTTCTGAAAGGACTTTTTCGTGAAGCAAGTGACGAAGGGAAAAGGGCGATGAAAAGATGGGCAAACGAAAACGCGAAGGATTTCGAGTGCTTTTCCGCCGAGTACATTTCCAAAAGTTCCATGAACTTCAGATTTGAGGCACTAGTAAAGTCGAATATTTCTGAGCTCATTGACAGCGTTCTCCCACTTGGTGTTTGCAATGCGTTATTTCGAAGGCTCTCCTGTGCAAACAGCGCTTTCGTTCTCGTTTCGTACTCCACATTGAAAGGCGAGAAACACAAGAAAAGCCATGCCCGCAATCTGCTTGTGTGCGAGTTCGTTTCGCTTACCGAATCAATTGCGGAAATAGAAGATATGAGAGTCGTCAACGTCGACGATTTTTAATTCCACGGCACAGCAAACGGCGTTGCAGAGCTTTTTAAGAGAATTGAGATTCACTCGGCATTTTCTCGGTTGTACATCTCAAGTCGTGTGCGAAAGGCGAAAACCACCTGCACTGACGACGTCGCAGATAATGATCAGGAAGCGATTCAAAGAAGCCGAAAGCAGAATTCTACTTGCGGGGTTGTGAACTTGCATCTTTCTTCACAGTTGGTCTGTGGCGAAGTAAGAAAAGTGTTCGAAGCGTTCGGCGCTCTAGCAAAGACACACAAAATCAACGAATGCCGGTTTTTCGGCGATGAGCGACGCATCGACGAGGAAGTCGGCGACCTTTGTCGCACAGCAAGAAAAACGGACAACTACATACCATGGCAGGCAAAAATAACAACGCGAACTTCTATGCATAGATTCACTCTGTCTGGCATTGAAACTTTTTCGGCGTTCGATACGCTTCTTCATTCTACACGAGAAATCGATCAAATCTGGATATGGAGCGACGCGTTCTCTCTTCTCGACGAGTTTGCGAAACGGAAAAGCGGAATTGACGCCGCAAAACAAGTATGCATAGCACGTGTGAACCAAATTAACTGCCGCATTTCGTCCGAGATGCCACGTGCATCGTTGGCAAAGTTTGTTGCAGCCGTTAATGCAACAACTGTCGAAATCAGATTTGAAGAAGGAGCTGTTCTTGAGAAAGAATCGTTTGCAGCATTTTGTGCCGCGCTTGCCCATAAAGGGGAGTGCGCCAGAGATGGACCACTTACGGAGCTCACAGTCGATAGAGACTCCTTGTCTCCGTTTCCCAATCTGGGTCTTCTCTCTGCAACGATCGTCCAGCCGCTTATCGATCTTTTGCATTTTTCGCAAGGGCTTTGCCTTCGATGCGAAGGAACGCTTTTCGAAGAACTCTCCGCAAAGCTTCCGTTTGATCTCGCCGTTCGAGTAAAAAAAAGTGATTGGTCTGGAAAAAAACCCCGAGAAAAACGAATTGGCGATTATCATGAGACGCTTACAGCATTTCTGACATGCGATATGAGACTCTATTTTTGAAAATGTCTAAAAGGTTTTATTAAGTTTACCTTGATCTAAAAACCGGTGAAAACGATTAAATTGTTCAATGAACAGCAATGAAACAATCAGCAGATCAGAAATTTGTAGACAATCTACGTTAGAGGCACATTCATAATAAGCTGCAAAGCTTCTTGAAATAGCAGACTCCACATTTGCGATGACACACTACCTTCGTAGCTTTTTTGAGACGGTACTCGTAAGTATAACTTTTTTTGCTAAAGACGCAGTTACAGATTGATAAACTATCTGAAATTCTGAACTAGTTCTGTACTCGATGCGCCATAAAATCTATATTTTTTTAAACAGCGGAAGCATGGGTAGCTGAAATTATGTTTCAAATAGTGACACATTTGTCGTGCCGTTCTCATTTTTGGGGCACGTCAGTGTCGCTATTGCCGTGGCTTGTGTTTGTCTCTGTGTGTGTGTCTGCACCATAACTTTCGAAATAACAGAGCTAGCCGGCTGACATTTTGTGTGCGCGTACCTTGATGCAAACCTAAACTCAGATTCTTATACGGGCCCTAAAAGCTACCTATGACAACACAATCGGGTCTGGGGACGCAAAATCCACCTTTCTGCCACGGCGGACAAAAGGCGAAATCACACTTTTCTGGGGTAATCGACTACGGCGAGTCGATCAGAGGGCGACAAAAACCGGATTCGACAACCGGTTTTTTTTGTTAAAACGGGTTTAAATTAAGAACAAGACACAAAAAATTGAGTGCTGTCGAACGCGACCTTGAAAAAAACACGCGTTGACCGTGCAATTATGCGCCCAGCGTCGAAACTATAAACGGCACACTCAAACTCCGGTCAAATACCATCGATAGCAGTCAAACCGACCAATCAGTCGACTAGAAGCCGGAAAGTAGATCGGAAAAGCGCGCGCAAACGACGTCTCGTTCGTGCGTATTATAACGCCGGCGACAACGCAAACGGCGAACGTGTTGGTTTCAATAAGTCTATTATTATTACGGGGCTAGGAGCCTTCCCATCGGTCCTTACCGTGTTCTGCGCAAAATCAAACCGTGTAAAAAATTACTTATTCTGATGTTAGAATTTTTCGCAGCGTGGTATGAGTTTTTGGATACCTCAATCTTTAGCACCACGAACTTTCCTCACCGCAGCCACAGATAATTTTATTAATGTATTTCAAGCAGATATTTGGAACAACCATATAGAGCGGCAGAATTATTCATATTAGAACAAACTAATTAACCCACCATCCTCGCGAATGTTTAACTGACTTTAAATGCTTTGATTTAGTCTGAATTTTAGTAACGCAACCGCATTGCCTCTTAAAATTTGTCTTGTTCATTGATGTCACAAAGGCTTGCGTTTGTGGTTTCGGCCTCCACCAGTCATCGACCTCCGAGGACTCGCTTCGCTCGCCCTTTGAGCGGCCCAGCGGTATAACACCGGAAAATTGTTTGAGAAAAATTCCGGTGGAAACGCATTGCGGTTACTTTTAACATCGAAAATTGCGAGTTTTAGAATGGTTGGCACATAAATTTCGAAGGTGATGACGGATTTGGCTGAGAAATTGAGTGTGCACTCATCAGCGGCATGCTTCAAAATTTTTTTGTCATCGTCGTTTTGTCATAAGTGGTTTTAGGCCCACTTGCCCACTGCCTCAGTGGCCATGGAGGATCGGTACATCCTGTTTGTTGTTTTCTGCAAGAGAGCGAGGAAAACCGTACTGCGATGATAAATCGTAACCTCGTTTTTCTTTCTTGCTTCAAAAACTTGTACTCGTGTTTTTGGTCAAACGGCAGGACGCCTTATCGGTTTTGCCGTTTTCCTTGTTTTTGTGTAGATGAAGGACTGCTCAAACGACGAGAACACGCAGACCAAACGAGGGGCTTAATATCGGCGAAATATTTTCGGATCGTCTGCGACCGAACAGCAGCGTGTAAAATAGCGTGAGAAACGCATCATGCTAACAATTCGAAAAACACAACAGCCATAGGCGAAACAGAGGCAAAAGAAGGAGAGAACAATGTATGAAGGACAACAGCGGAGAAGCGTAACGTAAACACGACTGCAGAGAACATCGACGGCAGGAGAGTGCAAAGATAATGGACGAAGGAGCAGCGTCCTTACAGAACGTGGCTGCCGGACATGCTGTTTACGAATCTGGCATAGATTGGCAGGATGTCCTTTCCGCAGTTGCGGTTGAAGTTTCGCGACTCGGTGACTATGCAGACGGCTTGCAGTCGAAAGCATATCAAACGGTACCGTAATCCGAAGTGGTGTATCGATAGCAAAGTCAGCTGCGATTGCACTTCACCACAAATCATACGTGTCAAAAGCTTTTTGCGCGAAAACGGAAATTTGTTCGAAGTTGTGCGGTGTAACGCTGAAAAGTTTGAAAAGATGTCGTCGGGCAAGCGCGCGCGACTCGAGGTCGGCTTGCAGAACGACGGAACGTACGAAGTCGAGAAGATTCTGGACTGCCGAGTCGTTCAGACCGGGGTAGATGCATAGTCACTGGATCCCGATTTGACGTTTCGTAATACATGTGTGCCTCTTCTGCTTTCAGAAAACGAAGCACAAAGAGTATCTGGTGAAATGGAAGCACTACGGCCCCAAGTACAACACGTGGGAGAGGAAGAGCAACCTCAGCGGTTGCGTGGAAGCGCTTCGCGAGTTCGACAAAGAATGGAAAGGCGAACAATCGAATAGAGAGCTGCGCGAGGAGTCGTTCAAGTTCCTCGCCGACTTGCCGCGAATGGCGAGCGGCCGCTCGCTGAACGTTCACAAGACGAGCAAAAATGGCTACCAGGTTAGCAGGCTCAGCAACCATTATCGATTTTTGGGATATTTGCCTTTTTCACTGTTGTGCTCTAAATTTTAGGTGACGGTCTCGAAGAAGATTCCGCAAGCGGAGCTCGCAATAGCGCAGGCTGCGAAACTTCGCGCCTGGGAGCGTCTCATTCAGGAGACGATTGATCGCGGCGACGGCATGGAAAGCGGGGCCGTGCACGTCGTCAACGATGTCGATCTTGCAGGCCCGGTGAGCCGAGCTCAGTGGCAGTCTCAGGCATTATGTTTTTTTGGAAATTTCATACAATTTTTAAAATGCCGTGTTTTTTTACGAAAAGAACATTAAAAGTGTTCTACCATTTAGAATGTACAGTATATCGTAGGTTTCGGCGAAAATTTATTTGAAGAACGTTTAGTGTCATTTTTTAAATGACTTTGGCGTTTTTTCTAGCCGTTCGACTTTGAGTACATCACGGACTACGTGTACCCTCCGGAAGCGCCGCGCGAGCCCGTCGTCGGGTGCGACTGCACCTTGGAGGCGGGCGGGTGCGGCGACGCGGACACGTGCTGCCCGGCGCTCGCCCAGGCCGACTTCCTCTATACCGCCGAGGAGAATCGGCTCGACGCCGAGCAGGGGCGGCCCATCTGGGAGTGCAACGCACTCTGCAAGTGCGGCCCCGAGTGCCCCAATCGCGTTGTGCAGAAAGGTGAGAAGAACCAACCCGCCTGTGAGCCACGTCTGGTGATGGTATCTGGGGATTATCCCCGGACAATAATCACAATCATTACTCAAGCAAAATTTTTTTACTAGGCAGGGGTTTGGACGAAAAATCGAGTTTTTTCCTTGCAAAAACTGAATTTTTGGTAAAAACTTTGTTTTCCCAGAAAACAGGATTTTCCCCTAAAATCGGTTTTTGCCTCTAAAGCCGGATTTTCTTGCCATAAACCGGTTTTTTCCTGTATATACTAACGTTCGGCTGATTTCTGTACCTGTTTTCTTGGGTGCATAAGTGACAAAATGGTTTCAAAAGTAGCTAATTGCGTTAATTTTTTGAGAAAATTTCAGATTTTACAGAAAGAAAATTGCACTTTTTTGCATTTTTTGCAGCATTTTTTAAGGGTGCAATTTCGAAAAAAATTTTTATCGCGATTTCGATTTTCGAAATCGAAGTATTTTGGCTAAATATTAGTGTGAGTTGACGCTAAATTTTTTGCTTCCATTGTGCTCTGGATTATCTCCCCGGATGCATGCGTACTTGAAGGTCGTTTCTCTCCTAGGTCGAACGAAGCCGATGACGATTTTTCGCACGAAGGACAAGGGATGGTACGTACAGTACAGTGCATTGGCTGGGCAAAGTGCTTTTTTCTTTTTTGGCCCTGGAACAATGTGGTCGCAGAAATTGTAGACCGCAACACGAGTGGGCCGAATCTCCCATCTTGTTGGTGCGCCTGTGCGTGCGTAGAAGTGAAATTTGGCTCGCTCCGGGGAGAATTCCATGCAGGCCTATAAGGGCCATTTGGTGACTCGGAAAATGGATAATTTGTTCTCCATCTGCGTGTGCAGGGCGGTGAAGACGGACGTGCCGATTCGCAAAGGCGAGTTCGTCATGGAATACATGGGCGAGGTGCGTATTGCAGTATCGCGCATTTCACATGTAATTCATGTCTTGACTGCATGGTTTAGTAGAAATCTGCACTAAACCATGCAGTCAAGACATGAGTTGCATGTGAAATAGGCGATAGTGTGTATTGGAGAAGCAGATCTGCCAGCACAGAGGAGACGGATTTCTAGCCTCTTGCCTTACGCGCAGGGGACCTATGCAGTCTAAACACCCTTACGGTAGAGTAGACTTTACGTGAAAGTATACGTGCGGCTACACTGCAGATTATCACATCTGAGGAGGCGGAGGAACGCGGCAAGTACTACGACCGCGAGGGCGCCACCTACCTGCTCGACCTCGACTTCCACGGCGAGGAGAAGTACACGGTCGACGCGGCCAAGAAGGGAAACGTCGCGCACTTTATGAACCACTCTGTATGCAGTACCTACTGTGTAGATGTACGTTAATCAAAAATTCAATTACGGCGAGGCCATGCGGGAACAGGTTAAAAAATTTAAAGGTTTTTTCTGAGAAAGTTTCTATACCCTTTCAAACGCTGGAGAATAGTGACTGATGTTCAGATGAGTGTTACAAAATGTGAACATCGCTCAACGTTGTGCACACTTAAAATTCGTTTCGAAATTAAAAAAAAACCAAAAGAAAGGTTTTTTATGCTCGCGTGGGTTGCCGTAAGGCATAAGCCACGCCCACCGTGTGGAACTAGGTAATGAAACTGTTATACTCTAAAACATAAATTTTATGACTCCCAACTCCCATCTACGGCGCAGTGTTGTGGTCAGGCTAAAAAAAATTTGTCATCAAGTTCGCACAAAATTTTTCTCATACGTTTTCTCAATAATTTTGGACAGAAACATGTTCCAGAATTTTTGGACGTTCACTGTTATTGGCCCGTTAAGCTATGTTTTTACGTGCAGAACAGTGCTTTTTCCTATGTCCGTCACGATTTTCGATCAGTCACGAAAACACTGCAGAATAGCCACAGCAGGGCTTATACGCAGTAAATTTCATCAAAGTTTAACTTGGTACGCGGTTGTTACCCACTATTTTCGGCCGTCGGGCTTGTTCATTTGTTTACGTTTGTATCAAACCGTTTAGATTTGAACCGAAAAGTTTGTTTACATTCCTTCGTACGTTGTGCCTCTAAAATTGAAAGATGAAAACGAGAAGAAACATGGTGCGGCTTCACGTACACTCGTGTAGCAAACTATAAAATGGCCGTGGCTTCGAACAAGCCATTTCGAAGCAAAAGCTATGTTGCTCATTAACCGTTGAATAACGTCAGGGTGGCGAACAAAGAAGGCTCCTTGCCCGTTTGTCAATTGCGCTTCAAATTTCAAACATTAGCAAGTGTGAAGCAAAAAAAAATTTTTTTAGTATCGTTTC
>JAQGBB010001255.1:0-14109 GCA_034691745.1 Prismatolaimus dolichurus
AACGGCAACAATCAGTACAGTCGCACAAATGTAGAGCGCAATTTGCCAGTCGCGCAGACCGCCCGACGAAATCGTTTGTGTTGGCGGCGTTGCTAAACAAACGTTCAAAACACGCAACGATAGACTTTCTGCACAATCTATTATCGCTGTCGTCACTGCGCATGAATAGCACCAACCGTCAACGTAGGGCTCCTCTCGAAGCGTAAGATTCATATCTTGAGCGCAGAACGAGTAATTCCAGCAACAGTGTGAACTCTGCCGATGTTGCAGCAAGCGTGAAGTGTAGCAGATAAAAGGACGACCCGGCGGACCGTCCCGGAGTATACAGCTAGAGAAGACATCGTATCGACTTATGCACAGAAACGGGAGAAATGAGGCGCACAGGTACTACGCACATTTACGCGTATGATTTACAAACCTAAACGACGTTTTCACCGATCCATCGTCTTGCAACTGCAATTGTTTCATGCATGCACCATCATCGGGATCCGCTGTGCATATTCCACTTTCACCGCATAACCGATCGTCGGTGCAATTACAGAGCAATCCGTCTCCTAAATGCGCGTTAGATATTCTCATTTTCATCAAGATGTCAAAACGAATACCGAGGTATTTACATTCTCGAAGAAACCGAAAGTAAATCCCTCAAAATCTCACTCTCATTACTTATACGTACTACACTAACACACTGTACGTACTGTACATAGGTACGACGTATAGTGTACAGGGGCGTAGGACCATACAGGCTTTCCCGACTTGAGCCCCCGTAACACCGAAACCCGGATGTGCCTGGTGTACGTATACATATGTACGTACTACGTACACTACGTAAGCTCTATCCAATGCCCGGTGATGATGATGCCGTGTTGTCTAGTAAATGACGTACTTGCTCGTGTCATGACGAAGTACGTAGCAAACAAAAATAGAATCTTCATCCTCGATCGTGTTTGTTTCGTGTTTCCAACTACTCCGGCGCCAACATTTCAGCGGTACTGCGGCGGTACAGCATTCAGCGATTCTATTCAGAGAACTATATACTTGACCACATCTGGCTCTCTGAATTCTATCTTACCAGCTTATACTAGACCACATACCACATTGTTCTGACCACATTCTACAGTAAATCACGCTTTTTAAAGTCTACGCATATCAGCCTTGCTATCGATATACCAGTCTGTCGAATGTCCAATATCGTATGTTCAATAAGTACCTCTTTCGACTGCATGCTTGAAATTTCACAAGCAGTCTTCTCGAGCTTGGCTGAACCGATTTTCGATTCCAAGATGTCAAAATAATGTTGAGACTCAAAGGCGGCGCTTTTGTACAAAATCGAAAATCGGGTTAGTGCAATCGCCGTGGTTGTGTGTATACACGACTTGTTTCTTGCTAATTAGCACACTTTCACCTTCAATTTCAAGGAAATGCAAATACAGTGGAGTTCGGATAGGTCGAATGGACCGAAAAAATAGTTCGACTTATGAAACGTTCGACTTATGCAAACATTTTACCTCATTCGAAGGTTTTTCGGGACCGGGGGGAAGTTCGACTTATGAACCTTTGACTAAAGTGAGTTCGACTTATCCCAACCTTGCTGTAAAACTTTTGTCCTCCGCAGGCAACGATGTTTATGTGAGAACCAACTTGGTCCAAAATTTTGATCGGAACTTAATTTTCCTGCGAAGGTATGCTTTTTTTCGGCTCGTGGCTAGCTATAAACTGAAAGGCCTTCCGTTGCAAGCTCGATCGCGATCACAGCCGCAGATAATGCAAACTTCAACGTTTATATTGCACGTGCGAAACGCATTCTAGTTTTCTAGAAAAGCTAGAAATTAAACAAGTAGAATCGACGGAGTCGAAAACGCATCCTGCTGTAAACAAAAAAATGCAAAAAAAATTTGATCTCACAAAACTTTCTGAAACACTTTTGAACACGCTGGAACACTCTAGAACACTTTAAAACACTGCGTGTTGCAGCGTTTCGGCGAATGACGTACTGTACCTGATCCTCTCGACGTCCTCCAACTTTAGTCTGAGGGGAAGGGGATATGGCGATGGGGGGATAAGAGGGACAGTGGGGATAACTTAAATCTGACCAGTAACATCTTAATTTCTTTCGCTCTCTACGCTCGTTCCAGACAGGATGCAAAAAGTGTCTCAATGTGCGCATTCACAAATTTATGCGAGATAACGACCTCCGGCTGGCTAACTATAAGAAAGACCTAAAACATTCAACACGGTTTCTTCGCATTCACCATTTTGCTCTCCTCTTTGCATTTCCACGCTGTCGCGAATCCCTCAAAGTTTGCTAGAGCTACGTTCACACGCGCATCGGCGGTGCTGTGCCCATCTTCGCGAGCAACGATTTGACGAAGATGCGCAGTCTGATCCGCGCTGCAGTAGAAGGCCGCGTACGAGAGGAAGAATAGCTGACTTGGTGTGTACTGCTCGAGGCCGATCAGACGCCAATTAGTCGCTTCACGATCCGCTGCTAGCTGGTAGGCATTCCAGGCCACCTGTAAATTTAGGTAAAAATCAAACATGAGAAGTTCTGCTAATTGCACTTCCCAATACACGCAGTCCGTTCATGTCAGCCAGGTTCTCGGACAACGTTGTTTCGCCGTTGTTGCAGACTTTCTTTGTGACGTATTGCACAGCTTCTACAACCGGCGTATCCTCGGCATTGCCTGCAGCACAAATGGCGTTATCAAATGTTTGAAAAAACAAGTAAGCCGACGAAGCCGAAAAGCATCCTGCCGTAAACAAAAAAAATGCAAAAATGCAAAATGGAACATTCTTGACCACCTTAGAAGATTGAGTGTTCCAGTGTTTTGTTAGATTACATACTACACCGTGATCCTCCATATGTCCTCTAACTTTTGTCCGAGAAGGGGAAAGAGAAGGATAAGAGCGATAGGGGAATACCTTCAGTCGGACCAGTAACATCCTACTTCATTTCGCTCGCTACGCTAGCTCCAGGCAGGATGCGAAAAATAAATTTTCGAAACCTTCATTTGCTGATCTTTTTCGCAAACGGCGAGCTACCTGAAACTCGTTCAAAAGCGATTAGTTTATGTGAGATAAACGTCTGCTATAGAATCTTCGTGCTTGCCTGCTCCTCTGCTCACTCAAGCGTTTGCTTGTATTTGATCATATAGCATTTCTCTGAATAGGCATCAACGACACACTTTGTCCGATTCTCGAACCCTTCTTTCGAATCGCCAAGCATCTCCATGATGTTCGTGATAACACCATTTTCGTTAAATTATATTCCTAGAAATTTAATTTAATGCAGCACAGAATATAAGTATTTTTTACAATCATTCACCCGATTCTTCTATTTTTTACTTTAGAAATAAAAATATAGAAATAAATTATGAAGATTATAAACTAAACTATTATTACTTCGTTTTATAACTTTATGCTATAAAATCATTCATTTTGCCACTATAATTTTTATTTAATTTCATAAAATACATGAATTTCAAATTTATACAATTATTCTTTTTTCTGTCAGTTGTATTAATATTTTCTAACGTTTATTGTTATGCATCATTACTAGTTCTCTTATTATTTACAAACGTCATGAATGTTAATTAAAGAATGCAATAACGTTTTGCATGTTATGCTTTCGGGGCATAAACGCCCACTCTGCATCACGTTACTTCTCACTCCACGTTTCGCACACGTGACCTGAAAGACGCTTCTACCTTTTGCTCACCGTTGCTATCGTAACCGTGGAAAATCTCGTGCGCAAAGGTATTTCCGAGTAATCCGTGCTTGAACGCAGCCGTATAGTTCGGCTGAAAGAACGCATCCTCCATGATGCCAGCCGGAATCAGTGTACACACGTATGTATACACATTTTGCTTTGGGTCACTGAGCTTCGAATATTTAGCGGTGTTTGTTTGAATAATCAACTTTCCTTCCAGATGGTAATGGCAATATACTCTAGACCAACTTTTTAGTACCTCACAATGGCGCTTGTGAATTTGCAAACCATGCTTGCCTTTTTTCCGGTAAGGTATACACACCCCCTTGCTATCCGATAAAGTGTACCAATCCATGTATCTAGGTTCTGGAATCGGCAGATCGAATAAATATTTTCAACAATCCACGTCTGTCTACCCGATGGTCATTTGACCAGTAAATACATCATCCTTGGGAGGCAGACCGATGAAGCCATTTCGTTGTATAAATGGCACAATTTGTTGATCTTTTTCTTTTCATTTACATACGCATTCTCATTTTCACTTTTGTCATTTCTCCCCTTCACAATAGATTGCCTTCG
Organism: Prismatolaimus dolichurus; assembly: GCA_034691745.1. NCBI lineage: Eukaryota > Metazoa > Nematoda > Enoplea > Triplonchida > Prismatolaimidae > Prismatolaimus > Prismatolaimus dolichurus. Next base: position 4,289 of record JAQGBB010001255.1, read on the forward strand.
CGACATTGAACGTGCCCCTCCTTTTCGGGTGGAGAGCATTACTGCGTGTGTCCTTTTCACGGAAAGGTCCTCTCGACGAAAAGCCCTGCGGAAACATTCCCATACAAAAGCAACATGTAGTGTAGGTACCTAGTACGTTGAAACGCTCTACTGGTCAAGCTTGCATACACGGATATCCATCTCCTCTGAGGTTACCTTCCGACTCGTGCGAAAAGAAACCGACTGCCGGAGCAAACGAGATGAAACATATTGGCAACGGTAATTTTAGGCCAATTAATTTCCCTCCGTCCGTCCCGTCACGCAAGATTGCGCAAGGTACTGTACGATGGATGGTCCTATCGACGATGACAGACAACGACGCTGTTCCTCAGTCATGTTTACGCCTAAATCGTATGTCTTACTACGAGTCTCTCTCGAATATTTCAAAGGTCGAAAGCATGATCACCGATTGTTTACGTCCATACCGTCGGTCGGTCCGACGCTCAATAAGTTCGAAACAAAAGTTCAAAACGTGCACGTCGAGAGTAGGTATAAAATAGTGTGTGTTTTACCGGCGATTTCGACCAGCACCGGTATGGCATGGTTAGGGTAGTCGACGTGCGCCAGCCATGACAAAACGCTCTCATGACGTCAGTCAGATTTATGAGCACACGAGACTCGAGGGAAAAAGGCGGAAGAAAGTCATGATTACAGGCGTGAACGTAAGACGACAACAAGCAGCATGCGCCCGTAAAGTCAGTCAGGGTCATCACCTCGGCAGGCTGCTACCTGCTTCCTTCGTCGTCGCACGTCTATCGCGACGGATCGACACGTCAAACGGACCGTGCAGGCAGTTCCTCCCCCAAACGGACGGACGGACGGTCCTTGGCGACTTCATAGAATTCCTGCCATTTGTGAACGGACGGTCGATCGGGCGGACACGCAGTAAATAAACGAGTCCATAATACTACTGTGCTCCCGTCAGGCGTGTCGCGATACTTGTCGCCGTTGATAGTCGACGCGTAATCGGAACAGACTGTCGGAACGGAACCGACTCTTCGCTATCTCGCCGGAGTCCGCTCGGGTCACTCCATTCGGGCTCATTTTAGCGCCCGCATCATGCTGCTCCAACAGTCGAAAATGCTTAATATTTGCTGCAGCGCGCCTGCAGTCCGTTTGTAGTAGCTGCGACACACCGTCGCCAGCAGTTGTATTCAAATTTTCAAGTCTCTTCCGCTCCATGCCTCGTCTAAATCTGTTGCATTACGTTAAAGGTGCAGTTTCACGCAAGCTTCAATTTCTGTCGACTCACTGTGGTGGAGAAAGGTCCAGTTAACGTTTGGAGTGAACATTGTGGACTGGGCAGCGTGGAAGCCCGTCCAATAAGCTGAAACAAGAGCTCGAAAATGTTCATCGCTCTCGGGTTACTGGCATATCTGGTAAGCAATGCAATGTCAAGCAGTTTTGCTAGATGTAGTATTTAGTAAGTCGCAGACGTCGTTCTAAAATCGGCATAAGGCAATTAAAAATGACCAAGACGCCACGTGGATCAGCGGAGCAGAAATCCAGAGTAAAGCGTTGTTTACCCACCCGATATGTTCGCGATTTACGCGTAAAAAACTTCCGATTTCGGTTGAGATTTTCGTTTCGAGTGATCTTGTTCCACATGATGAGAACGCCGTGTTATACATTCGATTTTGCGATCACGTATATCGCTTACGCTCCTATGTGGACAGGTGTGGACGTACATAAATGAAGTTACGTCGGATGTTGTCTTATAAAAACATGGCATCGCTTTCTGCCAATACACCACTCAACTTACAACATGTGACGCCATATGTGTATGTTCCCTTAAGTAACTGCATAGATTTTTTGACCGCTCCAGTTCCATGGTTCAACTTTCACGTAAATAGTCTCAGTTTGGCTATTCGGCATTCGCAATCAGTTGATGTGGACGGAGTCTGCTCTGGAAATTAGCAGATCTGGCCCATCTGTGTGCTCATTGTCAGAGTATAACCGAGATCACCTACCATTCCCCGACTTCGGAGCTATCATTATGTCCCCCTTTGGCTATAAGCGAAGATTTTTGCGTACGTAGCTTTGAAAAGAAAGGTCAATGTGATTGAGTCGCCTGGCCGTTCCTAGTTATGTTCCGTTAACTATTTTCGGTATCCCCGAAAACTTGACGAAGCCGGAAACCCCCGGGTAGCTGCAGTGATTACCACGGCAGACTTCCTGCTGAACAGCGCAGTACATACGTTTGCTGACTTGTTTGCAGGCAGCAATAGCGTCGGCGATTGTCCCCATCGACAACGGCGTTGTGGGTAAGTGTCTGTCGACTGGGCTTTACTTTCGACAGCCTTGCTAACTCGGCGTCGTCTTGCCTTGACTCACTTGACAAACGGGTGGAGTTGGCACGAGACGAGATGGTCAGAAGACTTGCAGTCAAGGCCTCGCTCAAGATCGCCTTTCCTTGGGGGTTCGCCGTCGCCCTTCATCGAACAAAGTAGAATATCTAAAATGGGAGCCAAACGGTTTTTCACGATTTCAAATTGGCAGTTACATAAATGTTTGAGATGGAAAGGGCGATTTTATGCACACGGTGGGCTGTCTGGAATGTCGGCTGACCTTTTCTCGACCGTTCGTCTCGACGCAATTTTGGGCCAAGAGTCTCGAAATTGTTCAAAAGTAAAACTGTTTATGCCCGCGGGACAAACTCGAAGTGAAACGTTTTAGTTGAACACAGGAATTACGCAACCTTGACAGCAAGTTACTCAACCAACATATTGTGCCAGTAGTGCGAATGCAAAAAGTTTTATCCTATTGTGTATTCCATATTGCCTATGCATGGGTGTTGACACGTACAGCTTCGAAATGTGAGCTCCGCGCAGCTAGGCAGCCGGTCCTATGTACACGATGGTCTTTCTTGAGATGGCACTAAGTCGAGCAAAGACGCAGCTTACGAAATGTTGCTATAGAAGTTGCTTCGTTGCTTTAGAAGTAAAAACATAATTGTTGCAGACTTACCGATAGTAAACTGTGGCGATGAAGAAGTTACGATGACATTTCGCACTCAGAGGCCGTTCACTGGCCGGATATTTGTGAAAGGCTTTGCCGATAGCACCGACTGCTCAACAAACTATCGAGGAAATGTCGCTTCAAAGGTCGTCTTTCAGCTAAAGGGCGGCGGAAAGTGCAACGTCAAACGGTTAAGACGAGTAAGCTGGTGGGCACTATGTATACATACAGGGGCTCATCATTTGGAGTATTCTGTTGTGCATTTCATAGTTTGGCCCAGAGAAAGGCGTCGAGCAGTCGATGACTGTGATAATCAGCTTCCACGATACGTTCATCACGCGTGTCGATCGCGCCTATCGGTGCACGTGCTTCTTCATGGAAGCTTCTAAAGTGGTCACATCGCAGTTCGAAGTTAGGTACGCTGATAAAGTTGTGCCTCACGTCGAACACCCTCATACCTTATTACAAGAAACGACAAACTATTTGAGTTGATTATCTTCACAACTTCGTCTTATAAAATTCAGTTCCTACCAAAGCTTCAGTTCTTTTCTCTCTAAAAATCCGTAGCTTTCTGCAACGGTTTCAGCATGATGGAGCACGAATGGATGGTCGATTCGGGAAATTTTCTATCCTTCCTTCGTTGACGTGGTCTTTCTTTGCGTTCTCTTGTGCAGTGTCCTCCCAACAACCGATCTTATCGACACTGGCCGAGTGCCACTTTGCACCTATCATGTGCGGCAACGATCGCTAAATGGCCCCGTCGTGAACTACGCACGAGTCGGTGAAGAGGTCTACCACGTGTGGCAGTGCGACGGCGATCTCTTCGGCATGCTCGTTCACGACTGTTTCGTCGACGATGGCAATGGGCACAACCGATATCCTCTGCTCGATCGTCAAGGGTGAGGAAAGGATAGTAACGAAGGATATCTGATGACAGTTTCGAACCGACAAGCAGCGATCGACTCCCTTCTTCGTTCAGATGCCCGATAGATCGAGCGATCATGAACGAACTCCAGTACAACATTCACCTCAATCAGGCGCACGTGTCGACACTCGTCTTCACCTATGCGGATCGCGTTTCCGTCTACTTCCAGTGCTCCATTTCGATGTGTATGAAGAACGATTCACCGGGATGCGCAGGAACGACCGTAAGCGCGGAAGACGATGTGATATACTTAGCTGTCATTGCTTCAAATCATCTGTGTGTAGCCGCCGATTTGCACGAACAAAACCTCGTCTGCCAGCATCAGCAGTAGGCGCCATCGACGAACCGTCGAATTCGACTTCACCGACTTCTCTTCGACGTCGCTTCTTTCAAATGAGTCAGCGATCGACGTTGCTGCAGAGAAGATCTACGTTCTCGACATTGACGACTCGTCGGCGGACACGAAACCGTTGTTGAGTGAGTGCAAGCCAGCCAAACTTAGTTGAGTAGCTCGTCCATTCATCCGTTTGCGCTTTTTAGCACGTCAAAATTTGCAGCAGTTGCCACTCTACTCGTCGGCCGACGACAGTCTGACTGGCGGAGCAGCCGATCCGAGTTCTATGCAGCAGAACGTTTGCCTTTCGCTGCAGGGCTTCTCGAGCCTGCTGGCTATTTTTACGCTGAGCACAATGATCGCTTTACTGTTCGCCGTAGCTCTCTGTGTTCGATCGAGAGCCGCGAGCAGCACAAAGGGACAACTCGTCGATTAATAACGAGTGACGGACGGGCGCGTTTAGCATCGTACGCTATGAGCATATCTACCTTTTATAGCTAGGAAAGAGCTTGCTCCTCTGGCAGACACACATACATTCCACTTTGCTTGCTGTATGTATATCTTAGAAACGGGTCAGTTTGTGCACATACGTTTCTGACCCAAGTGTTGGTGGTGCATAGGACGACCTGAAGCTGCAAATAATGCAGCTGGTAAAGTTGGCTTTCGTCAGCGACCTTTGCGACTTACATCAATGCGGAGCTGTTACGTACATAAGGCTAAGCTCTTCTGCGCAAGGGGTCTTTACTTTCGCCCCCTTTTTATTTAAGCTTGTTTGGTTCCGGATGCAGGCAATTAGGCTGTACTTGTCCGATTAATGGCCCATACTGCTGATTGCAGTCGGTTTTCTAAAAATATGAATGACTATCGCACGGTGATATGAAAATTGGCTGTCGGCTACTGAAATGCAGTGCCAGGAAAATTTGGCAGCAAATGCATAAATGACAGGGTAAATAGTAACGTGAAACGACCACCGCTTCTAAAACTAAGCTTACAAAATTTATATTGATAACAATTCGAGCGGATCATCGAAATAATCATGAAGATTGTGATTATGAAGACCTGAAGTGCACAACTCATGTACACCTGAAGCTGACTGTGCAGCAGACGCTTCCACCAATGGTACGGGATGCTCTCGCCGACAGGCGCAGAAATACGGCCACGGAAGGATCCTGCTCGAGCTTGCTAGTCCAGGTACAACTTTCATCGCAGTGTCCACACACCGCCTCGAATCGTTTCTTCCACTCTCGTTCGAATCGAACGATTCCTCAACGGAGAAGAAGACAGTATCTTCTGTGAGTGTCTGCTCCAATCCTAAGCACTGTCCGTTAAGGAGTAGTGCAAAGCTAAAACTAGCCGACACGCCGTCCGACGAGTGGACAAACGAAAGTGAGAGACGAAGAGTGACGTTCGGAACTCGAGTTGGAACTTCACGAGTAAGGGGTGGTGAAGATGCGAGCTCGTCTGTTTTCAGGCAGTACACCAGACGCTGAGAGAGCGAAAGCTGACAGTGTGTGAGGTTTACGTAAAGCAGCTCTTCGGTTACGGTACTTTCATTTGACGGTTGAAAGTCAAACTGAAAGCCAAGCATGCTCATCGAGTCATTATGAGCTGCAACGTTAACGGCGATTGCGTAACCACAGAGGAACTGAATCGCCGGCAGAATGTCGTGCCCTTTCATCTGATGATAGGTGAAGTTCAACTGATCTGGCGTTCCTGCGTCCGGCTTCGGCGCCTTCGTACCGGAACTGCTTAGCAGACCCTGGCTGGAAGTCAACAAGAGCATATTTGCGACCAGGAGAACCATGCTCACGAGCACAAGTAGTGAGAGTAGAATTCGTCGAACACACGCAGTCGAGATCGCGATGCATGTCTTCATGAAGCGCGCACGATGATGGCGAGCATTGCGGCGGCAGCTGTAGTGGTAGACACACGGGAGACACGCTGACGAGCACATCGCCAGGTATAAAACCGAGCATAGCGAGACGCAGCAGCACGCTTCGCAGGCGACGCCACAGCGGCTGGTTGGCGGAAGGTCTTCGTCCGATTGCGAGGAAGAAGGGAACGCGGCGGCGATGGCCACTCGAAGGGGCCAGCACTCGTCGTACTGATTCGCTCGAGTTGGTGCGTTGATTCCCAAGCAGCGTTTGATGTCGTTGGCGCTCGAGCTGTCGTGAGTGGCCGCGGTGTCGCTGTCTGCTTGTGCCCTCGATGGTTTCTTCGACGAGATAAACACGACGAGTAGGCACCAGCAGATGGTGATGCTTGTTGTCATTGACGAGACGGAGCGCCGCCAGTCTCTTCCGTTGGTGCCAAATAGTGGATGGACTTGGCAAGCGCTGAGGAGCGCGTAGTTGATGATTGTCATTGGGAGATCGTAAGCGAAAAGCATCACGGCGCATAGACGGGAGCAGGTGATTTTGAATAGCCATGAGGAGAGCATGTTTCGAAAGAGCATCGATGCCGTTCGATGTTCGTCGGCGAGCAGGTCGGGTAAAAAAAGTGGCTCTAATCTGCCGTCCGTCGACGGTCGACGTCGGCGACAGAAGCAGCTGCTGACAAGAGCCTTGTAGAGAAGGAGGAGGGATACCGAGGTTCCGATAAAACAGATTGCGATCATGAAGAGCACAAGCTAAACCAAGAGATAAGCCAATAAATTCGCTTATTACATTGGAGACAGTTATTTCCATGTCAATTTATTGCATCCTGCCTGGAGCGCGCAGCGCGGAAACAAAAGGATAGCTGAGCAACTTGCTAATGGTAGGCGCCAACTTGCCAACGGTAGACGGCAACTTGGCAATGGTGGGGGGCTGGGGGGGGGGGGCGAAGCCCCTGAAAATTAAATTTTTTCTACAAAAGCGCGAAAACGGTGTACGACGACAAATCTTGGCCTCATTTTCTGTGTTGCTTCAAAACCTTGTACGCTCGTGTTTTTTGCCTTCCGCTGGTGCCGGCACGGCATCAAACATTAGCTTGCCCGCTAGCCGAAGGAGCCCGGCGAGCCGAACGATTTTCTCTCTTGCTTCAAAAACTTGTGTACTCGTGTTTTTTTTCAAACGGCAGGGTGCCTTTTCGGCTTTGCCGATTTACTTGTCTCTCCTGCTTCTTTTTTTGGTCAAAAGGCAGGATGCGCTTCCGACTTTGCTGGTGTACTTGTTTTCGACTGTACTGTTCTTGCGCTAGCGTCACTCAACGATTTTGAAGTGCGAGGATGCGCAGGGTGGAAGCTCGCTTGTTATTATTCGTTTCGCATGTTTTTGTGCATTTAGCCTGTTTGCCAATAAAGCTAAAAATCGTGGGTGATGTGCAACTAGCTAGGTAGGTTACCCATTGTGGATCGCCGTCGCGGTAACCGCTTGTCTCGAATGCGGTTGCCTTTCCACTGCCGACATCCTAAAATGCCGCTGTGCACAAAGATGAAACGCGTTTGGACGAGGACGAGAATCCGCTTATAATTGTATTCTAGCATAGCGATGCAGTGGGCTATGAGAATTCGAGCAATGCATGCAAGCAAACCGCGTGCATCATGGCCGCGCCCATCTTTCAATCCAAGATTTTTTGCCGATTCTAAGCAAATGAAGTTGAGCAAAGCTAAGTACTTACTTTTGTAAGAAAAAAATCGGCACCAACGCTAACCACGTAAACGAGAAACGAAAATAAATAGAGGAACGTGTGAGAGGTTACAGCGACGATCTCGCGAGAAGTACGACGACTAGACAACCGTGAGTTTATTGGTCGCCGCTTGCATCGTAACTCCTCGATGACAGCGTCAAGGCGTTCTGCGTCCAGGTTGAGTTCCATCGAGCTTTGTTTAAATGGTTCGGCTTAAAAGCGTGTTTTCGAAGAAGTGTTCATACGCCCAGCTGCGATCACACATCAGCAACTTGATCCGATGCTTCTGAGCTGTGCTTCAGTATTATTTTTGACATCTGATCTTTTGAAAGCCTCTTCAAAAAAGGGAAAAGAACAACGAATCAACAGGAGCTTTCCTTTTGAATGCTTATTTATTTTCGATCACTGATGAAGAGATAAATAAACATTTCACGAAGGCGCATGTTAGCTTCAGCTGCTCTAACGACACCAAGTTTTACCAACTATTAAGACACTGGCACACACTGTGTATCCTGACTCGTTATTCCAGAAAATAGAGGGTAACAACTAATACTGGCTGAATAGAGCTATAGCGGAATAACTGCAGATAAATTTTGAACCCTCAGAGGCTTTATTTTCTGGGTTCCGGCTACAAGCTGCAGCTGGAACCCAGGGTTTATTTCGCCAGTTAGTTATACATTCTACTCTTTATAACAGAACTAGAGACTAAATGTAAGTGTGAAACATCGGTGTTATTGTGACAGTCATTTGACAGAGTCATTGACAATTTTTTCACTAAGGTTTTGTCATCAACGAATTTGTCATCGGCGTCTTATATTTACTGCTTTCTTTTGGCGAAAAATACAACAGCGTTAGTATCAGACACGTTTTTACGTGAGAATGGAAGTAGTGAAGGTGAGACTATCGTACTTTTCCCAAAGATAGTAATACGTAAACGCAAAAAATACGTACAGTTCGTACTGTGAGCGCAGTAAAATTAGTGGATACTTTATTTAGCCAAAGTCTGCGAAGTCAAAGAAACAAAAGAGGGCCGTCACCAGCGACGTTGCGGAAGTCACGGAGGATGAATTATTACAGCGACTAGAACAGCTCAATGTTCCGGCAAACGACCCGAATGACTATGGCGAAACAGCGGTATCAGCAGAATGTGCCCACCCTGTCGATGCAGTTGCATCTGAAGGTGCATCCGAACATGAGACTGATGCCGACCGCTTCACGAGTGCTACGGAGTCAGCGGAATGTGAACCCGCCGAATTTGCGCCAGAGTTGGTTGGCGAGACTTATGTGTCCTTCGAACAGTCTTTGATATCGGCATCGGCTTTTCCAAACGAAGCCGAATGCGTCGCATTGACAGAGCGATCGATCGAGAACTTAGACATGAACTCGAACGGTGTTTCAGCTGAAGGGCAGGGAAAGCAAGAAGTGGACGTCATTTCATCAGTTTCGACTCTGACATCATCAGCAAATGAGCGTATTGCCACCGTCGAAATAGCATCATGTTCAACGACAGTGTCAGACAATGTTGCTCGTCTATATCCGCCACTTGAGCATCGGAAAATCTCGCACGCTCAGCAGAGCGCCGCATCGCGTTCGCCACTCGAACTTCAACCCCTCTCGGAGGCCACTCTTCTCTCGTTCTACCACAACGTCGAACTCGAACGATGCGAGGATTTCGTCGAACAGTTCATTAAGGTAGGGATAGACTACTTCGCTTGCTTCTCATTCGGCCGTGGTGAATTTAGTTTTCTGCTTGTGCTTGTTAGATGGAGACGCGTTTGCAGCCAAACGAGTGGCGTCGCTTGATTGAGAATTATGCAGATGCGCTACGGCGATACAACGACGTCGTCAGCGAAGCATCTCAGTGCATCGTTGAGTGGGAAAGCACGTACAAGTGCGTGTTGCTGACATCGCAAAAAGAAGCTACGGCGAAGGTAGGCATGTTTTGTTGTTATGCTG